>MNCI01009513.1:205550-251685 GCA_015680685.1 Gnetum montanum | reverse complement strand
TGAATCTCTTTAAAGTAAGTCATTTGTAGTTTACACACAACGCAATCGTTACATTTCTCACAACTGCACGCTGCAACAGCACACACACATACTCACATTAACTACTGAGTTTATTTGGAGGTATCTGGGCCTTGGTGTAGCCAGAGACCAGCAGGCACCTAAATCCTATTCGAGGACACTCGTTGGCGATCGTGTCCCAAACGGTCGCCAACACTTAAACCTAAAGTTTTTAACTCAGTCATGGGGGAAGGATACGCTCCAAGTTGTGCATAAATTTTTCAAAATTTGCAGTGACCTGAAGGATATCATAAGGGTAAGTGATCTTATGAAATGCTAAGAACTTATGCCAAACTAATTTTTTTTTCACCCAAACCATGAAAATTATTTTTGGAGTCACCTAATCAAATTGGGCGTGACATGAAAACTTTTAAGGGGATTTTCTTGAAAATTTCCAACTCTGAATTACACTAAGCAAGGATTGAATTCATTAAAGACAATGAGTAAGTTATAAGATAATTAAATTTTGTTAAATAACCTTACTAACAGTTGATCCTGTGTGATTATAGATGACCCCTAAATGAGGACAACAGGGAGGGCCCTCTTAGGGTGCATCCAAATGGCCAAGGATCTCTTGTAGAATATGTAGAGAAAAATTCACAATAATTCAGCATCCATTAAGAACCCCCTATTGCTGCACAATCTAGGCATGCAGAAGGTGGTGAAGGCAGGGCACCTAAATAGGGACAACATCTCACGTTGTCCTCAGAATGCATTCAGGTGATTTGGGAAAGGTCCATGTCAGCTGCAATGATAGTGGAACTCAATTTTGGACCCTTTACTAAATTTTCCCCTAAGTCAATTAGAGATCAAGTCAAAGGATCTCCATTGTGGCCTATTCTCTTAGAGAGTAGCGAATGGTATTTGGGGAAGATGTACCAATTTTGGCGTAATAAGGAAGAAGGCATCACCACTGATATTGGTGGGATTTTAGTCAATTTCTTTACTAAGGCCATTTCGAAAGTTTTGAACCTTCCAAATACAAGGCCCAAGGTTGCTCACCTATCTACTTGCTTTGATTTTGATGTACGGAAAATATGGTTAAAAAGGGTGTACAGCAAGGAAGATAAAACATATGGGGAACTGACCCTTGTGGAGAGAATCTATTTCAAGATTAGCACCTATCACATATTCTTAACAAAAGGACTAAATAGAATTTCCACCTATGTGGCTAGAGGAAGTGCAATCTTGATGGGCAAGGTTGATGCCAACCGACCCCATCTATATCTCATAGAAATATTAAGGTGTTTGAAGAATGTAAGATGAGGAAGTTTACATTGCCTTTTCCTTATCTAATTAGGAAGCTATGTCAATGTGTTGGAATTTTGGGGTACACTAATGATGTTCCCAGAAAAGCTCAAAATGCCTCATATGCTAAATTACTAAAGTCACCAGCACTAAGGAAAGATGTTGGTGAGACACTAGAGCCTAAGTAAGAGTAGATGGTTGGGCCCAATGCACCTCAAACAACTAGGCCTAGCTAACTTTTGGACATGAGGCCCAATCGACAATAGGAAGTAGGGCCTAGCATGCAAACCATAGGCTAGCAAGACCAATTGCCACCGTTGTCGCAAGATTATCGACTGTCGATAAGCCACCTTAGGGCCATTGCAAAATTGGTCAGTTGGGGAAGTCGTGATGAGGCTAACCTCTTTAAGGTAATTAACAATGTCATACAGCTCATAGTCTTAATTGATCACACACAGGTCAAGGTTTCTATACAAACAGGAGGAGGAGAATCACATTGGTCATAATAGATTTCTGGAAATGCTGCAGCTTTTCAAGTGTAATTAGAAACTGGTTAAGGTGCCACAGTAGTGGTCATGCAACACTAGGATGTAGTTGGAGTAGCAGAAGTGGTCGTAGATCACATCAAAGAATCATTCAATGTCCCTGTTGTGCATCAATGGATCTCACAAGAGCATGCAATGCTCAAGTCTTAGTTGGTTCCTCAATAACTCCTGTAGAACATGAGGATGCTTTATATTGGTTGCTACATACAAGATAAGTGATGATGTCCTTGTTTGACATTCCTTAAGATGTCACAGTAGCACAATCAAACCTCATTTCCACAAAGGGAAATTTGGTCATGGCAGAGGTTAGGGCTAAACATGCTGAGGATGAGTTAAGAAGACTCCAAAAGAAGTTTGTCACCCTACAAGCCACACAGCGGAATCCATTCCAACTTATCCCAGCTGACTAGCTAGAGTCATTTCAGATAGAGCAACTAAATAAACTATTGGAAGAGAATAAAAGGGTGGTAATGGAAAAAGAGAAGGCTAATTGGGATGCTTTGAATGCACAAGCCCAAATGTATGCACATGCCAAAGCACTCAAGGCCTTACAAGAAGAAAATAAATTGCTTGCTGCTGAGAATCTCCAGTTGATCATAATTGAAAAATAGAAGAATGTTCTTGAGGAAAATTTCTAGCAAATGTGAGAATAATTAATAAGAATCAACTAGGACATGAATCACTTAACTAGAGAAAATAGGATCCTCTCAATGGAGGAGGTATGCATGATCTGTTAGAAGATGGCCATTGAAATAAGCATGTGATAGAATGAAGCTAAGCGATATGAAAAGTTGAAGGAAAATTTTTGAGACCAAGTGGTGATGTATAAGAAGAAATCCATATGGCTAAGAGCCATATCAACACTCTCAGTACTCAGAACGTTGACTGGTGAGCCATACTGGATACTTACGCCTTCATCTACCAAGAAAAACTAAAGAGCTGAGACCTATAGATCTAGGATCTTAATGAGTACATGGAGTTGGCAAACCTATGGTATGCCAACTTAGGCATGTTGATAGTAGGATGCCTGAGGATAAAACTAGAGAAGTAGGTAGTAGCCACCTACGCCAAGTATGAAGCAAAATTTGCTGAACACAAAAAGACACTGTAGAAATTAGAGGTAGCAAATTTTGAGTTAGAGGTGGTCAAAGCCAACTACCAAGGGCAAAAAGATGTCACAGCAGATTTAGCTCGATGGCTCATGGATTACTAAGAATGTAGAGAAAAAGCTAGAACCTATGAGGAGGAACAATGGTTGTTGGTGGCTTGGTATGTCAAAGCCAATCAGATGTTTCCACAACTGCCATGTCCATGGGAGGTGCTGACTCCATCAAATATTGGAACATTAGCATGGATGATACATGATCCTTGAATATAAGAAGAAAAGCTTTAGGCACTCCTTCAGAGATATCCATTTCCAAAACTTGGAGCACAAGATAAGGGGAAGAGGCCCATGGAGGAGCCACCACCACTAGGAATTACATGGGAAGAGGCCCATGGTGTCCTAATTTTTTTTGTTTTAACTCCATACTGTGGCATGAGATAATTCATAGTTAGTTCATAATCCCATACCTATCCACTGTGTAATCAAATGAACTCGTTCTCATTTTGATTATTTGACTCGAGGATGAGTTATCATTCAATCGTGGGGGTATGATGAATTACGATTTTCCAGGTCCCAATATCGAGTGCTTGATATCGGGTATGCGATATCGTAGCCTGAATAACGATATTAAATACATGATATTGTGATCCCTATCTTAGCTAATAAATATAGCACTTAGGTGCATAGGAAAGGAGGCCAGTTGGTAAGACTTTAGGGTTGAGTCTTTTTGTCAGTTTTCAATTAGTTTTCAATTCTTTCCTAAGTGCATGCCCGCAATGTGATGTTTGTAATTGTACGGAACCTTTGTTCGAGTGTGACGTACTTGGACATGCACATAATAGGCAATAAAGATTGAGATTACTCCATCATTCTAGCATTCACCTAGTTTTTAATTGTTTAATTGTTAATTATTATTTATTATTTTCTTAGTTAATATTTCTTTATTATTATTTACTATTCCTGTTGTTAATGTAGAATAGGTACGTCTTAATCACAAACATTTAAGTGTAACTACTTGGTAACCTAGTAGCATATATAGTAGTACTCAAGTAATGTGTGCTTGGTAACCCCAGAAATAGTACACAAGGTCCAAGATGCATGTAGATGATTAAGGACGAATGCTCATCGCACTTAGGCTAGCTGATATTTTAGTTTCCATTGTCTATTAATTCACTCAAGTTATTTCTTAGTGACTTTAGGAGTAGCATAGTAATTAGGAATCACATCATATACCTCACTTTGGACTAAACCATACATGACAAAGCAAATACTAGTCCAGGTGAGAAGATAGCGAACTACGATCAATGTATAACTATCTAGGTGCCATAACTAGTCTATCTGCAGAGTTCGATTAGATCGCACGTAAACGCTCATATTCATATGGTTAAACGTAGGGGTACCTCACCCCTCATCACTTGTATAATCACTTCTATAGATGTTCGTGTGTATCTTAGAATCTAAATGTCAATCATGCCTTTATTTCAAATAACACACAATCACCTTGGTTGGAATCTTGTACTATACTATATAAAACCATTAGGTACATAATTGTATACAACAATGAGATGAATAATGGGATGAGAAGGAATTATAGAGATTAAGACATGAGATAACTTACCATGTTTGCAATAGGTTCTTGTGTTAGTTATGGCTATAATAACCATCATACCTATCCATCCAAGTTTCAAACCAATCACATCGCATTACATCATTTCAAATTTATCACCATGAGACCAATCACAACCATATGAAAACATTAATACTTAATAAAAGAAAATAAGAAAGTAATTTTGATTAATTAATTACTTAAACATTAAGTATAAGGAAACTTGGCCATTGGTTAAAGGGTGTCTTTAGCCATGGGTAACGTGTCTTTAGCCCCATAGCCAATGCTAATCCCAACAAAGGAGTACATTCAAGCATGGGTAACATGTCTTTCTAGTGGTACCCTAGGAATAATTTTATTTTATGAATTAATTAATTAGTGATTATGCTTTCCTTACTAAAGGACTACCTTTAGGCATGAGTAACATGTCTTTTGAGTAACATGGCAAACTAACAATTATTCAAGAACATGCTTCCACTAAAATTAAAACATGAGTAATTACATAAACACATAAAGTAGTAAGATCCATATAGGAGGTATATAGAATCAAAAAATCCCCTTGATGTTAGTTCCTTTTCCATTCCCCCTTGGCCCTTTTCATTTTCTTCAAGGCATAATGATCATGAGTTAATTTTGGTTTCCTAAGAGAAGAACCATGTTACTTTCATGATAAATACCTCTTATTTATAGAAACTAGAGAGATGGATGATGTTGTTTTACTATTTTACACAATTATTTACGTAATTGTCTTAATAGAATAAGATAAAAACCCAACACATGGTGTTGATTTCTACATCATGTCTGACAACATTATTAACAAAAACATAGTAAAAATCTACAAAGTATGACGTAAATGACTTAAGAAAATAGAAACTTATATAAAAAGGAAAAATAATAAGAAATGGAAAATTTTGAAGAAATAGGAAAACATCAAAAATATAAAAAATTATAAAAAAAAATGAAAATGCACTTATTAATTTTTGATTCATGATGGGACACCTTCTCCATAGCTAAAATCATAAGCAAGCATTTGGAAAATGGACCACACATTCCTTGGGTTATACATCATAAGCTTTTTGTTTATTATCTATGGTGATTTATATTTTCACTGGTTAGCTCATTTTACATATATGATAATAAGGTTTCAATCATTCGGAGACATATATTCAATTGGACTAGAAGGAATTTTCATTTTAGAAGGTTTAGATATGTTTTCTTTTTGATTTCCTACTTTAGTTCATGAGTCTCCTTGTCTAACAATTTCTTCTAGTGTATAGTCAAAGTGTAATATGTCCTTTTCTAAGTTCTCTATTTGGTTTATTTTCTTAGAATAAGAGCTAATAAGTGAGTTTAATATTTCTATGCATACTTTAGACAGTTTGGTATTCTCATTTTCTAGCCACCAGGTGTCTTTTGGTTTAGTGACTATTGTGTAGACATGGTTTTGCATATACACTTGTTCCTCAAGTTTGTTGTGGATTAGTATGAGGATTGTCTTAAAGCTTTGAACTTTCAACTCGCAATTGCACCCTTTAGCATTATAACTAATGCATGGAATTTTTTGTCTATTCATAGTATCATGTTCAATCTCTATATTTTATTTTGGAGTGGTGATCAATGTTGGCTTTTGAATAGGATTAGGAGGTATTGTTTTTGTGAGGAATAAAGTTACATCATATTGGTCTTACGATGGTTTTGATCTACAAGTTTTAGTCACACATGTGAAACCATTCTAAAGAACGAATGTTTTCAAGGCTTACGCTCCAAGCTACTAACATTATCATTCACTTGTATCTTTATAGCATGAGTGACATTCTCCTATTGAGGTCATGGTGCCAATTCTCTCAGCATTATTGGTAATGGCACATGTTGGAGAGAAGTATGAGAGAATTAAGCATATGAAAGATGGTGAAAGGTGTAAGATGGTGATTCCATAGGAGGTGTTGTGGGTTGATGGTATTTAGGAGGATAGTAGTAGTGAGTTGATGTAAGGGTAGTAGAATCATTGGAAGAAACATTTTGTTGAACATAGTATCCATAAGAGTCAAGTTGGCAATAGAGGTATTGCTTAGTTGGTAATAGCATCACTTATAACTATGGGTTTTTCTACTATTATTGATAGTAGCCTTGAGGTTAGGAGAAGTTCCACTTAGATAGTACTTTTAGTTGTAGAAATTTCTATAATTACTTTGTGTGGATAAGGTAATCTTCTACGCATTTTCTTTTCCACAAAATTTGGGTTCAAAGTGTAACCCCCAAACTCTTGCAAATGTGACATGACTAGGAAGAAATCCTTTGGACATTCATATTGATAGATTTCATATCCATCCTACTCCTCTGAATATGAGTCTATAACCTCTTTTATTGTTGTAGGCTTCCCTTTTTGTTGATAAGTATCCTTGCTTATTTTCTTGTTCTTTTTTTCTTTTTATCTTGGTCTCTTACTCTTTCCTACTCTATACTTTTTTCCATGAATTTCAAAGTAACTATAATTTGTTCATTCATCAAATCCCACATTTTATCTATCTTTTCTATGATCTCAATGATGGACTTTTCTATTGGTAAGGTTTTATGTGAAATTACATCATCAAGAAATGTCTGTTCTTCTTGAACATAAATATGGACCTCCTTCTTACAAACAATTGGATTCAAGTTATACTCATCTACACTCTCCCTTTTGTACAAATTTTATTTTCTCTTTTTTTTGCCACATGTTCAATTAGCTTTTATATCTAATGAACTTTTAGTTTTGATAATCTTCCATGGGCATAGATCCTATGGGTATCCCTCACTTTGCTATAAAGCCCATCAATGATCTGACAAAGCTACTCTTTTTTAGAAAATCTATGGCCTAGGCAATTGTGTAATAGAAAAAAAATATTTTCCTAGGATTGCATTAAGGGATTCATGGTTCTCTTGCTTCCATTTTTGGATTTTATTTCTTATATTGGACACTCTAAAGTAGGTTTGGTACTTCTTATTGAAAAGCTCGAGCATTATGGACCATCAGTGGAAAAGATCTTAAGCTTTTGCCACTTACTTTTAATGTTTTACAAAGCATAGGCATCATGAAAGACTTGTAAATGATGCTATAGATCAAAATTATAGCTTCCCTGAAATTTAGAAATGTTATTCATGTTAAGCCATTTGATACAACTTTCTCTTTGATGCTTGTGGAGTATTCTTACTACCTCACTTATCCATATCATGTTTCTAGTAGCCAACAAAGCTTCATCATTATTGAACATGTTGTAGTTATAATCTTTGTCTTTATTTGCCTAATTATTATGGGCTCATTTGTGCTCCCTTTGGTACCTTGTATCCTACATTTGATCTTTATTTCTGTCTCCATCTTGATCTCTTAGTAAAGCTTTATCTCCATGCCTATGTTAATCTTCATTAGAGCTAGATGGTAAAGATGAAGAGGAAGATGGTAAATTGGGAAAATCATCATGTCTCTTATATCATCCCTTATGGTCCTTTGATTTGTCTCTTTTGGGTTTGTAGGATATCTTAAACCTTGAGGTTCTCCTTATTCTATAACTTATCTCATCCCCACTAGGATTTTCTACAAGAGTTGAATGAGTTCTTGAATATAGTAAGGGTTAGAATGAGCATATGAGACCCATGCTTACAATGATTCACTACAATTCTTTTCAATACATATCTTATCATTACTCCTGCTTGTGTTCTCTATCTATGATGGACTATTAACCTTATGTGAAGAAGTCATGCTTTTAATTAGTAATGTGTGTTGACTTAAAATGTTAATTTTTATTAAAAGATAAATTTTTAATGCTTTTATAGTTATCATTTATAATATAACTAATCTAAATCATTAGTACCATCCCCAGTAAGAGTACCAATGATGAGTGCTAAGAGTTCCCTATGCCTAACTATACAAATCATAAGCATTCATGTGCAATCCAATTGAATTTCATAGATGGAACTAGTGTAGTATCTAGATCATTAAGTGTTGATCACATGTCGCTATCTTTCCACTTGGACTAGTGGTAGCTTTATTATGTATGGTTTAGTCCAAACTGAGACATATGATTATGATGTTGTTGAGCCCTTGAACTAAGCTAATCAATAATATAGAAATTAATAATTTAAGCTAATTAGCAATGAAATTAAATTCTAAATTAGCCTAAGGGTAATGAGTGTCTATTCCGAGATTACTATACACATTATGAACTAGTGTAACCATTACAAGAATTACCAAGCGATATGCTACTAGGCGTACCAAGCAATATCACTACTAGGCTATCAAACAGTTATACATTATGCTTGAAATTTGTCACGCTTATTCTACCAAAGGTTAATATGCATGAAAACATAAATATTAAGCTATGTGCATGAAAATAAATTACATTAAATGTAAATTCTATTCTAAGTCAAAGTGCTACAATGGATAGGAATTAATCTTAATCTTATTACCATCATGGATTATGTCTAAGCATAATTCTACTTGAATAAGATGTAATGCAATTAACACATATGTGTTGACACATCTTAGGTGTCGATGAGGTTTCATCAATGCACCTATGACATAGTATATGTGATGTAGTAGTTAACCAATATACATCAACGAGGATGCATTGAGGTAACCAAATGATACATTTTAGCAAATGATGCTTCATCAAAGTGTATGTTTACTAGGGTCCTAGGATGTATTCATATAAATTAATCAATAATGATGTGTTAGCCTAGTGGTAAGATCTCAATTTAAAAGCTCCAAGTCATTGGTTTGATTCTTGGGGATTGGTGGACATTATATCTAGGCATTGTTATTATAGCTTCTTAGATGGTTATGGTGGCTATAGTGAAATCCAAATTGTGTCTAAAGATCAGGCCAAAACAACATTCACTAGTCCCTAGGGAAATTTTGCATATTACAAGATGCCATTCAGTCTGTGCAATGCCTCTGCAACATTCCAATGCCTAGTCCTTAGTATTTTCAATAGAAAATTGGTAACGAGGAAAAAGTATTTATGGATGACTTCTCTACCTATGAGGCTACATTTTAGTAAGTCCTAGATAGCCTTGAGAAAGTAATGAAAAGATGTGTTAAAACAAACCTTAGGCTCCATTGGTAGAAAGGCCATTTAATGGTCTAAGAAGGCATAGTACTAGGGCAAAAAATTGCTTAGGTAGGGATTGAGGTAGACCTGGAAAAGATAAGGGTCATCCATAGAATCACACATCAACCAGAGATGGTCAAAGATGTCTACTCATTTGTTGGGAAAGCTGGCTACTATCAATGGTTTATAGAGAATTTCTCTAAGATTACAAAGTTGTTGGTCGAGCTTACAAAGAAAGATGCTCCATTCATCTAGACCAAGGAATGTGAACATGCATTCCAACAAGTATAGGAAAAACTCATAGAAACTCCAATTTTACAGGCACTAAACTGGTCCATACCATTTTACATAATGATAGATGCATCTAAAGTGCATCGCTAAATGAAATAAAAGAGCCAATAGCTAAAGCACATCTCCTAGCCATTTTCAAGGGCATAGTCAATGACTTTATAAAGTTAAAACTGTATTACCTGGGCCCGCAATCCCTAAGCCAAGCCTTCACTCAAACCAAAAGCATAGAAGATGTGGCAACAGCTAGCAAAGACCTGTTATATGTGGCCTACAAGAGCCAGCATGCAAGGAGAGACAAAGACAAGGGAAAGCAGAAAAAAATGGTGGCAATTGTAGCCAAAGAAGCTAAAGCAACCAACCAGGGGAAAAAGGCTAAGCATTCCAAAGCCCCAGTTAACAACAAAGCTACCAACTGTAGTGCTAAGGTAATCAACTCGTCTACATCCTCAGTGGCCATAGCGCAAGTTGTTCAAAGGCCTAACTTTGAGCACAAGGATCACTTTAAGTATGCCTTATTACCACTAAAGTCATCAGAGTTGCTAGACCAACTGCTAAAAGCCAAACACATCCAATATAAATAAATGTCTGAGGCTACCTACAAAAAATATGATAGATACTACAAGCTACTAGGAAATCCTACTTTTGTAGCACTAAACAAGCCCCTGGTCCCAAGAAATTTTAGGTTGGATCAATTTTGCCATTACCACCAATTTCCTGGCCATAGCACAGAATTTTGCCTAGCCTTGCAAGATGACCTGCAAAGGATGATCAACAAAGATGAGCTAGTACTTGACATTGCAAACCTGGTTAAGCCTCAAAACCAATCAATGAGGGTGTACAATGATCCTCTAAATGCAAATTATGTTGACTATGTCATAAATGCTATCAATGTTGATGATGATCTAGAATTGATGCAATAGCCATTCATGGTCTGAGTGCCCTCTAGTAGTGAAAGGATCCCCTCAACTCCCACAAATTCGAGGACTCCTTTCGTTATTAGAGCATCACCTCAAGCACCCACAATGCCTTTCATAGTTAGGGTCCCCTTGCATGTCGTATCAACAACAACCATTTGGCCATCCTTCATCAACAAAGTGCCACAATATGCTAGCCCCTCACTTGTTCAAAGCCTACTTGTAGCCAACACATTAATTTCTTTCTTTCCAAGGACTAGCCTCACTAGCAACATTAGTCGGACCCTGAGGTGGCAACACAGGGGACCCAATGAGCATCTTGTAGATAAAATGATTAGGCAAGATTGAGGGCAAAGATTGCTAGGTCCACCAAAGCTAGTTCCCATATCTGCAATTCCTATGGCCAAAATAACTGAAGAAGCCACAATGAGCAAATCAAAAGGGAGCACTGAGGCCCCTAATTAAGCCAACCAAACAAAGCCTAAGTCACCTCCATGAGAAATTTTTCTCTTAGGCTACATGAAAGAAGTCAAGGCCAACAAAAACACAGCTAATGGCAAGGACTTTTTTCACATAGTAGCCTAGGTCAAACAAGCGTTTAAACAAAAAAATACAACGTTGAGCTTGTATGACTTGATCATGACCTCATCTACCCACCACAAAGAACTAGTGTGAATGTTGACCTCCATCCCTATTACAAAGGACATCCCTATAGATGAGACCTCCATCCATGTAGTGATGCTACCCCCTGCACCACAGGAATTGAGTTCCACATCCCTAGCATTTCGTGATGAAGTAATTAAGGTTGATCTCAAGAGGGGAAAGGTCATAAAAGTTGCTATGTTTATTACTATATGTGTTAGACAATGCAAGATTCACAAAGTGCATGTTAATGACCGAGTAGCAACAAATGTAATACCATACGCCATTGTGGATAAGTTAGGCCTCATAAATCAAATTAGGCCAACAAGAACCACATGCTTGAAATCATTCAATGGGTCATGAGTCATTATTAGGGGAACTATTATTATAGCTTTTGAAGTAGGGGAGAAATTCCCTACTACTGTTGAGTTCATTATCATAGAAGAGATGTTGGGATTCAACTTGATATTGGGTAGACCTTGGCTAGCCCAATTATGAGTCATCTCCTCTCCAATTCATCAAGAGATCCACCTCCCATATGAAGGTGGTGAAGTTATCATTTATGGTGATAGCGCCACTTCCTTAGCCATTAACAATGTAGACATGGAGCAAGAGTTGGAGGTTGAGTTTCCTCATGATGCATCTAATGTAGGGAATGAGATGCATGAAGCAAATACAACCAAAAGAGTGGTAGAAGCCAGTGACCTCCCATAGGATTCCCTTTGGGTAGAGTTGCCCTTTGGCATAGCAAGCGAAGCTTAAGGGGATTACGGGATAATGCAATCTGAACCCTATGCACCTTCTAACTCACACTGGGTTAGGAAGCAACTGCATGACTAAGGTACCCCCTTAGTTCCAAATGTGCTAGGTGCTTACCTGCTACTCACATCTACACACCCTGTATTTTACTTTCTCCTTATGTTGCATTTGTTTTGCAATAGATTAGTATTGTAGCATGTTACCTGCATTTAGCTTGATTACTCAGATTACGCATTAGTTTGCTTAGTTTATGCATTCATTTACTTTGTTTATGCATTTTCTTGCTTAGTTTACACTTTTACACTTTTGTAGTTATTACTTTAATGCCTAAAAAACATAAAAAATGCATAAAAATCATAAAAGGAAAAATCACAAAAAAAAAATAGATAGCAATATGCAGCCCAAAATGACCTTAAATAATCACTGTGGCCTAGAATGGCTTTAAACTATCATGGTTGCCTGGAATGGCCTTAAACTACCACCTTGGCTTTCCATGGCCTTAAACTGGGCAATCCATAGCCTGCTACAGCCTAAAACTGGCAATCCATATCACCTTTAACCTAGTAGCAATGACCTACTATGGCCTTAAACTGACAACACATGGCCTGAAATGACCAGAAACTAGCATCGGCCCTCCTGCTATGGCCTTAAATTGGCATGAGACCCATCAAGGCTTTAAACTGACAATACTCACTATGGCTTGCAATGGCCTAGTATCACTATGGCTTGTAATGGCCCAGTATTACTATTATTTCATAACTCTAGGCTAGCATAACACATCTTGATTACATTAATTCATCACTTAGGCATGTTAGCATAGGTTACATTATAAGCATAATCATAGCAAAATGTGATAAAATCATCATATAGCCATAAAATCTACACATTACACTTAGCAAATAGTCATACAAAAAAAACATAGCATGAATAGCAATACATAACCATAACATAGTATGAGTAGCATTACATAGAAAAAAACCCCATGGAAGGTACATTTGATCATGCTCAGCTAGTAGCACTAGGTGGAGGTGAAGGTTCCACTTCCTTTACCAGGTTGTTGGGGCCTTTAACATTGCTTGGCACCTACCACAACAAAAAACAAGTATATGTAATTAGTAAGCACATGTTAGATGTAGCAAGCTAACTCAAAAATATAAAAAGCATAAAAAAATATAAACTAATGCAGAAAAAACTAGCCTAGGAGGGTCTCGCATCGATGAGCTCTGGAGGTAACTTTCCAAGGCCAACCTCTAAGTGATGAAGGATTTCAGCTTCAAAAAGTTTAGTCTAGTCTGCCTGGAAAAGTCAATGCCTACAAGGGTCTTGCCTTTGTCCATAGCAATCCATATGGGTGGATCCATGGAACATATGAAAAAAGAGGCCTCTCTAGAGGGGGTGACGATCTGCCTCATGGGATAGTCACTCATGACCATATGCTACACAAACATGTTATATTCTTGCTTCTTGTTAGTCACCTCAAGAAACATCTCGAGGTGGAGGCATTCAATAGACTCTTCCTTGTACAATTGTAGATATGCATTGTGCTCCCACTTGTATTGATGCTTATGATTTTTCTACGTCTATCCCCACCTATAAACCTTTGCGCTATAGTTTTTCTAGTCCTAGTTTTTCTGAGCAAGCATGTCCATCTAGAGTTACTACTCTACTAGCTCCCACTGGCCTCATTCTTACCTTTGAGAGTGATCCAATACCTAGCATACTCAATCTTAGAGGTGCACTAGGTGCCGTCTCCCTACGATCTAGCTACTATGAAGTCATACCTAGATTGAATATCCTTGATCTTCTCTTCCTAACTAGCCACCTTCTCTTGCAGTTTATGCATGCATTTCCATAGGTGCTCATTCAAGCACCTGCAAACCCATAACAACTTGGCACAAGAAAGTGTGTACTTATTAGATGTCTCATACATATGACGAGGCACTTGATCAACCTCATGAGGAAGGTCGGGTAAAGATCCACCTTTTCCACCTTGCTCAAATCCCATTTTAGCTTAGGACCTGTAGGCATATGACAACTAGTCAATCTCAATCGAAAACTAAGAATTTGAGCACAAAGTAGGATAACACTACACACATGCCTAGTTCTAGGTCTATTTTTTGCAAGCAGTCCACCATGTCCTCAACAACGCCTTCAATAAAAGTAAATTTATCTAGCATCTCTACCCATGGCTCCATGTGGTAGGTTGATGTAGGACTGCTAGTTGGAACATTTTATGCTATAATACAACAATGAAATTAGCACATGGCCTAATATAGCTCAAGGTACCAAAGTAAACAAGGGCAGACAAATGACAAAAAAAGTAGATTACCTAGTAAGCCCTCATTTGTGAGTATAAGGGGCTCACCTAGCTACATAGCATCAAACAAAGTATCAAAGTCACCCCCATTAGGGTGAAGCAACCCCTCTTCTTCCAATTACCAGAGGATCTTCATTGCCTACTGAAGCTCATCTCTATGAGGCACATCCTACTTAGCCTAAGGGAGTGCTTCATTTGTTGCCACTTTAGCTACTGCTCTTGCAGCCCTCCCTTCTTTTTTTGCAACTAACAAATATATGCGTAAAGCATAACATCACTAACTAATTAACATTATAGCACAAAAAAAACATAAAAAATATATACACAAATGCAACTAAGGCATCTAGCATCTACACATACTAACCTGCAACATCCTCATGCAAACCTTATAGTTTCATGCAGATCTTTTTGCTACTTGGTTTCGTGACCATAGGGGAAGCTTCCTCTTAAGGATGTAGCCTCTTGATCTTAGCCTTAAATGACCCCACTATCTCCATGATGTATCAATTCATCTTGCTCATTTCCCTGGTGCCAACTAGAGGACCCTCATCCACACTATCTCATGAATAATGTGAGTGCCTCATAAGAACCTTGGTCATTATTGATAATGACTCATCAATCTCCTGTGAGGGATCCTACACATGTGTGGTCGAGAACATGCATTTGACCCATGGCCTAGATAGCTGCTCATGGTCCTACACCATCCATCTCCCATTATCCTGCATGACCAAAACCTCTACAAACCTTCACAGGTATCCTGTGAAAAATGTGAAGTGCATATGGAACCTTGCTTGGGGGTTGAACCAAAGCCTGGAAACCTTTTCATGTAAACCGATGGCTATGTATTTGGCCTAGTTAAACCCCATACCCTCTAGCAACACCTCTTTCATCACCCATGCCTATTCCATCCCTAGGATCTTACCTTGAGAAAGCAACTTTGAAAAGGCACGAGCGTAGAATAGAGGGTAAAGCTTCTGCAGCTCAAGCACCTACACATCTTTGATTAATATGCCTTTTTGAAATTGAGTGGCCTTTAACTAGTCCTTGATCTCTCTATAGTCCACCTTCCTACTAGCCTTATCGACAATCATTGGGTTGTTAGCAGGGATGCCAAAGAGATCAGTGAAGAAGGCCTCACTAATGTCTAGCACTACTGTCATGCTACACACCTAGGTGACAAACTACTTAACATCACTGCTAAAGGAGTCAATGATGGTGACCATTTTGGCCACTAGGACACTTAGGCTAAGGGCCAATAATAAGTCTACTTGCCCAACATGCATGAGTTGATCCATCAATGCAGTAGGCACTTTATTGCATAGCTAATGTTGCACATCCTCTACATCCTTGTATTTCATGATGAGGGTGGCCTCTGTATGACCCGTGGTGACCACCGTCACCTCAGATAAGGTAATTGTTGCTCCAACACAAAGCAAAATAATGTTATCATCATGCAAGTAAGGCAAACTAAAGGACATATATACAAGCACATAAGCGAAAGAACATAGATACACATGTGGCATGAATGAAATGAGAGATAGGGATGGTATTGCAGACACCTCCTTAGTATTAATCTCACTAGTAGCCCACTCCTCATCTAACTAGTCGCAAGTCCTACATCGCTCATATGCCTTTGGGTGATGGGAGATGTAGGTCTCTAGATTGCACCCCAGCTACTCAATCATGGCTACCCAAAAATTTGTGTTAGATGAGAATACCTCTAAGGCAGTGTGAGTTAAGGCTAGAGTGTGTGAATCATCATGCAAACCATCTTCATCAACTTTGGACCTAGTGTCAACCATAGAACCATTAGCAATTTAACACAAGCAAGTAGCATAAAACACAACAAGATCCATAGAAGCACTTATCCTTCAATGCAGTAGATGATTCTAGGTGGGTTTTGGAATAGAGTATGTAATCGCTACGTGAAAAAAAGGGTGTTGCTCTTGTTGTAACAAGCAAGCCCTCTAATGCACCATACTCTGGATAGTTGATGAACATCCCTACGGCCCTTGCTTAAGCCTCCTACCCCATCAATGTTGGCAACAAACTCATTCGAGATGAACTTCAGAATATTCTGGTTAGCCCTGAGTAGCAGCATCTCAATGATAATAATAGCAGCCTTAATCGCCAAGTATGACCACATGATCACATTGAACTACTGCAATATGTACTCTAAGAACTCCTGATCTCTTAGCTGAAACCACATTGCCTAATGATCCACTCACATATTTGATGTAGGCATATTGGGGATGGGTGCTCTCATGCAACACAAGATGCCCATGAGCTCAACCATGATCAGAATGGACTTCAACAACACCCAAGCATTAGCATACATGCATAGATGCAAATTTTAACATACATACAATAAACTACTAACATAAATTAGCAAAATACGTAATTTTGACAATACACCCTAGGGCCTCATGGGTGTAGGATGTTGATTAACTCGTTTGATGTACTTGACACTCATTGGGGTACAACACATTTTGCAAGTTTAGCATTGCACATGACTAATAAAATTCTGGCTAACTCTAGACTACCCTAACTATGCTGTAGAGTGTGGAGAGCATAGTTCCAAAGTGATAAACATTTTTATGAGCACTTGGCATCAACTCAATAATTACGTTCTCAAAGGATGAAGAGTGTAGTCCCAGTTGACAACATGTTCTATCACACCCTACTACGTCCATGGAGAGTGTAATTTCCACACAATGTTATGCCTACTAACATTACCAGGTCTTGCCATGGCTCTCTCCCCTCTTTTGCTATTGCTAGCCAAGGTGCAATCCTAGCAACCTCTAGCATGGGTAGAAAACACTAGGCAAATGCTCAAAACCCTTAGAGCATAGTCCCATGGGTTTGAAACCCTCACATGTGGCAAGGGGTAGCCATCAAGAAGGTAGAAGTGGCACATGAAAAAGTTCCCATGGTGGCACCCATAGCCCATGAAACCCCAAATCATGCTAACAACCCTATGCATAAGACCTAAAGCATAACTCATAGGGCTACAGGTGTAGAGACAGATTTGCACCTTGGCCCCCGTCGTGCTAACCCCAACGTCTACCGCTGCCATCAAACCCTAATGTTGGTGTTAGTGATAGCCCCCTATGATTATGCCACAGAGCATAGTATGTGAGACCCCAAATCCTACATGGACCTAAAATAAAGAAAAACCCTATCTCCTCTCCTACCCCTCATATCGAAGCCATAGCCCAATCAATGTCCAAAATCCCAATGACAATAGTGGCAAAGCCCCGTCCCCCCTGTAGCTATGCTCTAAAGCATAGTCAATGGGGATAACCCCAACAGAGACAAAAAACCCTCCTTAACATCACACTGTGCTACAAATTGCACACAGCTGTGACAACCACCACCACGATGAGGCACGTAGGCAGTGCTGTGAGACTATGCTCCCTAAACCCTTGCAAAAAAAAAAAAAAAATAAGAAACAAAATAAAAGCAAAGGGAGAGTGTAGTCAACATACTTGGCCAATGTAGATGACCTCCTCTCCTTAACATGCACCTATAGTAGGTGGCTTAGTGCCCTCTCCCCCTTAGTGATGTTTGTTAACCCTAGGTGAAGGCATGTACTGCAATGCATCATCTTTCCCTGTAACTACACTCTCAACTGGCAGCAATGATAGAAGGCAACAACAAGACTATGCTCTCCACGTTATGGTGAAGGAAAAAATAACAAATTTTTCATGGTAAAACTACATTTATATACTCTTCTAGGGTCATTAATGATCCACCAACCTAGGACTACAGTTGCCACCAAGCTCTCTACTACCGAGCATGGAGAGCATAGTTGGGTGAGAGCATAGTGAAACATCTTGAGCCCAATCTCATGATTTTTCACTACCCTAAAAATGTGCAAGTTAATTCCACTCTTGAGCATGACCAACCCTCTCCAAAATGGCATGTTTGACACATCCACAACCTAACAAGGCCTAAAACTAGCACAAACATGTTTACCTTCCATAGCAACTTGCATGTAGGCTTAAAAAAATTTCATTGGATTGCTTTTTCTCATTCATGCATATTAACTTTGTCAAAATAGGTGACACTTAATATTTTTCTAGTTTATTTTGTAGCAACACGACATGGCTATGCAGGAGTAGACCTTCTCACCTTTGGTCCTCATGGGACCTTATGGCAACATTAAGTAATGAATTGACCCTCAATGCCTAGACCTCAAGCCTACAACCTACAATGAGTACATAGCATCCATAGAAGCAACACTAGAATAGCCCAACCATCTACTTAAGGCCCTCAACCTAGAGATGGGGGACATCACAAAGGATCCCCTTGTTGAGATCCTATGGCAACGCACAATGGCAAGGTGAGAGTGCTAAAAATAAGCTCCTCACTAAAAAACCAACACACTTAAGACATCTCTAAAGTACTCAATGATAACATTGAAGCATTTGCATGGTCATACGAGGACATGCTAGGCCTAGATCCCTGGCTAGTCTAGCATAACATCATCCTTGATCCCTACATCAAACTAGTTAAGTAGAAAGCATGCAACGTTAGACTTGAGGTGGCATTGGCAAACTGTGATGAAATCACCAAGCTTTACAAGGCTAGTTTCATCTGGGTTATTGACTATCTGGGTCTTCAACATCATGGTTGTACCCAAGAAAAATAGAAGTACATGCATTTTTATAGACTTTTAGGACCTAAATAAGGCAATCATCAAAGATGACTTTCTGTTGCCCAATATTGATCAACTAATCAATACCATGGCTAGACATGCCTTCTTATCCTTCATGGATGGGTTCTCACGCTACAACCAAATTAGGATCAACTCTGAGCGTCAAGTTAGTCCAACCTTCATGACCCCCTAGGGTATGTTTTGCTCCACAATGATGCTTTTTGGACTAAAGAATGCAGGAGAAACATACCAACATGCAATGACATACATTTTTAGCAATTACATGCTAAGTTTGCTCTATGACTACATAGATGATATTCTAGTTAAGTTCAAAGTGGCCCACAACAACACAAATGACTTAGACTTATGGCTTAAATGCTACCTAAAATATGAGCTTAGGTTAAACCCCAAGAAGTGTGTTTTTGGCATCATAACAAGTAGGATGCTCAACTTTGTAGTATCTAAAGTAGGTATACGTATAGATCCTGACAAGGTTAAGGGCATAACCAACTTAGCCCCTCCAGCTAACCTTAAGGAGCTACGAGGGTTGCAAGGTAGAATACAATTCATACACAGGTTTCTTTCCCAATTAATCGACAAGCTATAGCAAATGCAACATTTGCTCAAGAAAGGAGCCCACTTCCAATGGATAGCTTAGTGCCAATAAGCATTCAACAACATTAAGCAAGAGTTAGTATAACTACCTATGGTTCATCCTCCGCAAGGAGATAACTCTTTTTACATTTACCTTGCCACTTCTAACACATCCATAACTTCTTTGCTTTGCCAAAAGTGAGATGATGGCATAGAGGTCTCAGTCTACTACCTAAGCCATGCATTAATAGCCCATGAAACAAGATGCAATGACATGGAGGAGTATTGTCTTGCCCTAGTCTTCTCACTAAAGAAGTGGAGGCATTACCTCTTATGCAACCAAGTTAACATCATTTGCAAGAACAACGTACTTCAAGTTATAATAATGAATATCTATGAAAGTAGTTACATTGCTGTTGTGATTGAAAACATCGGCAGCTGGAAAACACCAAGAGGTCGTTGGTCATGATAGTCTTAACTTTGGATTCGTGTGAGGGCTATGCTAGATAAAATGGAAATGGGGTGCCCTGAATGGTCTGGTTGATCAAACAGGGACTTAGTCGGTGTTAATATAACCTTTTGTAAATGGCTAATTTGAAAACGAGACTTCTAGCATAAAATGATAACTTTAAATGCAAGAGGGACAAGAAAGAATGTAAAATGCAATGATAAGCAAGAAAATAAAGTAAAATGCAGTTAGGGAAATGCACCACTTGAAGATTATGACTTCACTCTGTCAAGGTGGATACAATTGGTTGCGCAATGCTGGGAGGCACAGAGATCCCAAAGGTAACCAAGACGTCCAGAGCAAGATAACTGTACGCTTGAATGTGGACTCGATAGTCAACAATGCAAAAATGCTATGAGGATAGTAGGAAGAGCATAACAGAATGCCAAACAAGAATGCCCACTATTTACAATGTTAAACAAGATGTTTATAATGCTCAGGAATACAATGCTAACTTTTTGCTTGTTTGTTGCCTAATTCCCTTAACAGTCGATGGACCAACCTTTTGAGCATCACTCATTGAGGTATTTATAGGGCCCAGGGCACGTGAAAGGTGCAGTTTGGACACAGCGTGTCCTAGGCCCGCGTTGACTTGTCTGTGCTACATGGGCATGCATGACTGTTGGACATGCATGATTGTTGTAATTACAAGCCTACCATGCCATAATTGCAAGCCTACCATGCTGTAATTGCACTGTCAGAACCTGGAGATGTGTGCCAATAGTGCAAACGGGTGAAGTGTATTGATGTAGCATAATTGCTTACTACGTTGTGCTATGCTTTGTAGCGTAGCGTAGCATCTTGTTATGCTGTGCTACATTATGCAGCATAGTATAGCATAGCCACTGGTTCAAGGAAAAAACTTGCATTGCGTCCTACTGCACATGCTGGAGACTTTTGAAGTGCACTAACTATTTATTGCATATTTGCTACGTTATGCTATGCTATGTAGTGTAGCATAGTGTAGCAGTTGGCCTTAGTTGCAAAAATGTCGTCCAATCTGCAAACTTTGCTTTTTTGCACTGCGAAACTTGCAAACTTGCTGATCCCACCCTTTGAGATGTCTTTCGTTACTCCTGTAGAGTTGCTACGCTGTGCTACGCTACGTAGCGTAGCAACCAACATGGCCTACTTTTTGCTAAGTTTTTTGTTTTCTGGTGAAGGAGCCATTGCTAAAGAACTGAAAGCCGAGTGAAGCAATTATTTTTGAAGGCTAGAGACGCTGACTAAGTGCATTTGAAATCACTAAGTAGGCTAGGCCTTCCTATCTTGCTCTCGCTACACTATGCTACACTGCGTAGCGTAGCATAGCATAGCACCCTATCTTGCAACAATTTGCAGTTGACTATTTGAACAACTGTCTTCCAAAGCCTGCTACGCTATATAGTGTAGCATAGCATAGCAAACTCCTTGACTTAGAAAACTTGCCAAATTTTATGCACATTTTGAGCATCATCGACAACTCTTCGCATTGCTTATGTGTAGGTTGTCAGCTGGACAAATTACCTAGCTAGAAAATTTGCCAAACTGCACAGCCTAAGGCCCAAAACATCTATCTCCTAATGAACTACTATGATGTTGCCTGAATTATGATGGCTTGGTGAAGTAAGGATGCCCTAAAAATTTGGGTTGTTTCATTGGCCCCTCTTTATCGATGTCTCGAGGATGGACCCAAGAGACGTTGACAAAGAATACGAAATACAACGGAAGACAAAATGCTAACATTGGTGTTCAGTGATCGTCAAAACGTCGCTTAGCTATGCTTGAGAGTGTTGCATTGTTTTTTGCAGGGGAAAAGGCTAACTAGGGAGGAAGGAGGTTCAGGAAAAGGATAAAGATGAGGCTTAGCAGAGTCCCTCGTCGGAGTGCTCATGAGGGAGTTTTTTGCATTTTCATCTTTACTTTTGCTGACCTTCGACCTTTCGTTGAAACGCTTGGAGAGGGTGATTGCGAAATGGCTTACGTGCCATTTTTTTTAGGCACGCTCTTTTACGCTTTTTCCTTTTGTTGTTTTACCTTTTACATTTGCAAAAATCTTGCTATAGGATAAATGTTTCTTTCCCCAGATGAGTTGTGTTACATTTGTGTGGGGCTTTAACCTACCTACAGATCCTTCCCATGCGGCAAGATATGTTATGCACATCATGGACTTTGCATTTGAGCAAATAGGAGGGCTTAACAGGTGTTGGGAAAAAGCTTGTAAAAGAGGGGAGTGAGTGGGAATTGTGGATGTAAGGAGTAAGGTAAAGGGAAAAATCTTAGAAGGTAGGGTAGGATGTGCACTCTGGAGTAGCCAAGCTAGTCAAGAAAACCACTTCGCAACGCTGTGGCATTTGTTGTCGTGGCGAGATGCACATTCGACCATACCCTGTAAAAATGACAGAGAGCAAACCAGAAGAAACAACCATGATGCAAAGAGAGGGCAAAGGTCTTGCTTACGGTAGACATTGTTGAAGCTCTTGGATACCTTTTCTGGTGCATGGTGTCCAAAGTAGGAAGGCCAGCAGCAGCCTCGACGACATTAGCATGGAGGAGCTGGTATCGGAGGAGCGGGGAGTTCCTGTGAGTGTAGATGCTCTAGAATCCCTACCTAAGGCATACATTCTCAGTTCAGCTATGGGATCAACTACCACATAGCTAAACATCGCTTGAGCCCAGATGCTGGTAGGGAGCTAGAGGATAACAATATTGTGGCTGGGCCACAATACTATAGGAACTCCAGCAGCAGGCACTGACCAAGGAACTACCATCAGTGCGATGGGCCATGGCGATGGTAGGTCCGGGGGGTTAGTGAGAGGTCATACGACATCTTTAGGGGATCAGCAAAATTCCAGGAGCAACGACGTTGCATACATCCTAGATCATGTTCTCATTACATCATGAACCACATTCTGGAACTACAACGTCCCACCGTACGTCAACATTATGCACGCTCACTTGACGTGTACTTGGTGTAGATGCATACTGGGGACGTGCTGCGAACCCAGTTGAAGGTCCTAGTAGACCGTGTGTTGGTTTAAGGTCCCAGTAGACTGTTGTGCTAGTTTAAGGTCCCAGTAGATAGTATGTGCCAGTTTAACATCATAGCAGACGTGTTGTGCCAGCTTATAGTCATAGTGGACGATCTGTGCCAGTTTTACATCATAGCAGACGAGCTGTGCTAGTTTTACATCGTAGCAGACGTGCTGTGCCAGTTTTACGTCGTAGCGGACGTTGATGAAGTTGTGCCAGTTTAACATCATAGTAGACGTTTGCTCACCTTTGTCAGTTTTATGTTGTAGTGGACGTTTGCTTGTCTACTCCATGCACTTAGATGTAGTACGGCTTGAGATACGAGTGATTCACTGGATTTGCGAACTCGTTGCCATCCATGTCCACCAACTTGAAGGCTTCATTCCCAAAGGCTTTAGTGACCATGTATGGGCCTTCCTAGTTGACTAAGAATTTGCTCACATATTCACTGACAGCCTTGAGGACGAGGTCTCCCTTCTGTATTAGTCATTGATGCAAGTTTGCATGGTGTTTTTTCTGTTGCTTGCTCTGGTAGTGCTCTATGTGGCTCAGCGTTTGTGCACGCTCCTCCTCTATTGAGTTGAGGTCGATAATTCTCAACTTGTTGCACTGGGCTTCGCTCATGACATCAGATAGGATCATCCAAAGTGATGGTACTTGCAACTCAAGAGGCAACACAACTTCAGATCCATAAATGAGATTGTAAGGAGTCTTACTTATCGCGGTCCTGCATGTCGTTTTGTAGGCACATAGAACATAGAGGATTTGCTTGTGCCACTGCCTCTTGCTATTGTTAAGCATCCTCTTCAACAAGTTGATGATGGACTTATTTGTAGCCTTTGCCTGCCCATTCACCTGTGGGTAATATAGAGAGGAGAATGATTGCCTGATGCTCAAATTGCTGTAGAAGGTTCGGGTTTCCGTACTACTAAACTTTGGTCCATTGTCGATTACAATAGTCATCGGAAGCCCAAACCTTGTCACGATGTTATCCAAGATGAAGAGGAAAACTTGTTGAGATGTCGTCTTTCTTAGGGGGGTAGCTTCCACCCACTTAGTAAAATACTCAGTGGTGATGATAATGAAGCTATGCCCTATGGAGGACTTAGGCGTGATAGGTCCTATGAGGTCTAGTCCCCATCGCTGGAAAGGCCACGTGATTTGCATTGGGTGCAGCTTTGTAGGTAAGAAGTGTATGAGATTTGCGTATCTCTGGCACGTGTCACATGTCCTGACATGTGATAGATAGTCATGCTCCATATGGGGCCAGTAGTACCCTAGGCGTCTGATTTTCACAGCCATAGCTCTGGGTGCTATGTGTCCAACACACAGTCCCTCATGTACTTCATTAATCACCTTCAGTGCTTGCTCCTCACCCACGCATGCCAGCAATATCCCATCGTAGAAACGTTTGCATAGGGTGTCATTTCCCATGAGCATATATTGTCGGCACACTTACGGATTGCATCTCTCTGGGAAGATGTCAATCTACTTGGGGGTTCGCTGTGTTGCAGGTAGGCTTTAATGTTGGCATACCACTCTTGGGTATCCGTAGCACTGATAGAGGCCACATGTCCTACTTGAGTGATAGGCTCCTTCTTGAGTGATAGGCTCAGTACATTCAACAATCGAAGTCAACAGACTTGCAAACGAGTGTGGTGGAATATTTAGTGCTAGGGTGGCTAAGGCTTCTACCACGGTGTTCTCGTTGCATGGCACATGTTGCACATCCGTAGTTGCGAATTGCTTAAGCAGGGATTTTGCTAGGTTGTAATAGGGTTGCAGGTGCATAGCTTTACAAGCGTACACCTCGATAATTTGGTTCACAACTAGTTGTGAATCCCTGTGAATCGCCAAGTGTTGTATGCGTAGTGTTTGGGAAGCCAAGAGACCTCTGAGTAGCCCCTCATACTCTGCCACATTGTTGGTGCAGGGGAACACACATGATAAGCAAACAAGTGCATTTCCCCAGAGGGGAATGTAATGATGATAGCTGCACTACCTCCTCGCGTGGTTGAGGCACTGTCAAAGTGTAAAGTAGCTTCCAAGCGCGATGGGATGGCGTTGATAGTATCAACGTGCTCATCTGGGAATTCAGGATCTATGGTTGTCTGGTTGTTGACGAGTGAGGCTGTAAGTTGGGTCGCTATGGCTTGACCCCTCATCGATGATTGGCTTACATAGTGTAAGTCAAACTCCACGGTTATTGCTTTCCATCGGGCTATCTTGCTACTTTCATACATGTTGTTGGTAATAGCCTGGAGTATGTTGCTTTTGCAAATGATGTTAATTGTACTGTGAAACAGGTAATGCCTCCACTTTTTTAATGCAAATACTAAGGAAAGGCAGTTCCTCTCCACCTTGTTGTATTTCGCCTCATATGCTATTAATGCATGACTCAGATAGTACACTGGTATCTCAAATTCGTCATCTCATTTCTGATATTACAATGCTACGATAGATGTGTTAGAGGTGGCAAAGTAGACGAAGAAAGGCTTATCCCTCTATGGCAGATGCACAGTTAGGAGGTGCAGAAGCAAATGAAAAAGATGATGTAGGCAGAGATAACCCATGACATCATGGGATTTTTTTTTGAAATTTTGAGTTTTTGTAAAATTTTTGCAAACATTGTCTAGAAGGAAAAAGTTTAGAATAAAGAGAATTTCAGAAAAGAAATTGATTTTACACTAACTTATGTATTGTCTACGTGCTGAGTTTTATGTAAAATTTTTGTGCTTTTATGTACTAGTTTTAGGCCATTTCGGGCCATTATGTAGCATAGTTTTAGGCCGTTTCGAGCCATAGCGTAGCATAGTTTTAGGCCATTTCAGGTCATTGCTAATTTTAGGCCATTTCAGGCCATTGCTAGTTTTAGGCCATTTTGGGCCATAGTGTATAGTTTTAGGCCATTTCGGGCCATGGTGTATAGTTTTAGGCCGTTTCGGGCCATAGCGTAGCACGCCAAAGAGACGATACGTTAACAATTTAGAGAATGGCTAACTGGTAACTTACGTAGATGGATGGATGCAAAACAACAAAATATGGTAATGTACAAAGGATGGTGACTAGGCAGGAAGCAACGGGATTGCTACACTATGCGTAACTGCTTCTTGACCCATCGTGGGTTGAACGGAACGTAAGGTCGAGGCATTTTTCCAAGGCCTTCGTTTACATCATTGTCCCCTGCTTGGAAGGGAAACTCAGCCCACGCACTTTCATTTTGGAAACCAGCTTTTTGGGCCAATTCCTTTGCTAGATGGTTAGTGCGTGCGTAAGCAGGCACTTCATTTTCAGAGGTTACAACCTTTGAGCCCTGCTCCATGTCTACGTTGCTAATAGCCTATGCCGTTACCTCGTCACCATGGATCACCACCTCCCTACCTGCGTATGGTAAGTGGATTTCCTGATGAATGGGCAAAGAGACAGCTCTCAGTTGTGCTAACCATGATCTCCCCAAGATCAAGTTAAACTTGAGCATCTCCTCGACCATGATAAACATTGCGTTCGTGGGGAATTGATCCCCTGCCATGAAGTCTATGTGGACCATGTCCTTCACCATGACCCATGACCCACACCCCATTGAACGACCTTAGGCATGACATCATTGTGGGTTTAATCTGGTCAACCAAGCCCAACTTGTCCATAATAGGGAAGGGGATGACATTCGTGGCATCCCCATCATCAATGTGTACCCTTCAGATCTAGTATTTACCAATCCAAATTGTGATAAATAGGGGTGTTGTAGTTACCTGACCCCTTTCGGGATCTTCCCTAATGGAGCTATCGATGAAAGTTAATTGAGACAGTTCTGGCTCTGTAGGTGTGGAGGGAAGCATGACCGAATGAATTTCTTCCTCTTCCACTGGCATGTCTTCATTAACTAGAATTACCATCAACATGTGGATCAGAGCTTCACGGTATGGGACGGATGTCATGATTAGGTCGTACAAGCTCAACGTACTATTTTTCTATTTTAGAGCTTGTTTGACCTAAGTGAGGGCATCCAAGAGGTCCTGGCCACCCCTTGTTTATGGCCCTTTTCCTCTTCTATTCGTCCCAGAAGATGAATTTCCTAAGGAGGGATGGTTTTGGATCTAGGTTTAGATCCTTTTTGGCAGGGCGACGCGGACTGTATGGTTATAGCGATGTCCCTCTTCGATGATGAGGGCGTAGACGTAGGTGGTGAAGATGTAGGCTTGGAAATACCAGGGGAAGTACTTTCTTTCAACATGTCACTTGTGAAATGCACTTCTCATTTTTTAGGATGGGAAGACTATGCAGCTATCTTATGCGGGATGGGGGTTATTGAAGGAATCGACTCCCTGATGATAAATGGAACTAACAATGTTAACGGGCGAGGTGGCATAGTTTTGCTAATAGGTGGCACGAGGGTGGATGCCCGGGGAGGGACTCTCAAGATAGATAGCTGTTGCGAACTTCGGCCAGCTACTGGTGGTGCTAGTGCGCTACGCTGAGGAACATGGACCACAAAAGATTGTTGGGGTGGCCTAGGATTACTATCAACACTGATGGTGTTGATAACATAACCGACATTGTTGGCATTGAGGGGGTCTGTGTAGACATGCAGAGATTAATTCTTAGGGCATACTGGGTTACTTTCATCCAACATCAGTTTCCCCTAATCAATCATCCTTTGGATGTCATCCTTTAATGCCAGACAGTAATCTGTGTCGTGACCACATTGTTGGTGGTAGTCACAAAATCTATCTAGCCTAAAACCCTTAGGAACTAGGGGCTCATTGGGCAGGGCCAAAGAGGGGTTCCTAAGGAGCTCACAGTAGTGCTGATGTCTCCTGATTCCTTCTTCCGACATTTGCTTATGTTGGATGTGCCCCGTTGCCAATAGCTACTTCAGAAGGTTTGAAGGCTTGAGAGGTAGTGAGGTATACTTTGAGTGATCTTTACACTCAAAGTTTAGTTTGGATTATGTAGATGTCTTAGGTGCGGGTATGGGAGGTTGCAGCGCATTGCCCTGCTTGGGCATGGGGTTAGCTATGGGTGCGGCCAGTTTCTTGTTGTTCTTGTTACCATTATTACTAGGTTTGGGCTTGGCCTCGGTCACCACAGTAGCCATTATGGTTGTTGGGGCTTTGGCCTTGTCCTTCTTTATGAAGGTGTTTTTGTAGGCAATATAGGTCAGGTCTTTGCTTGCCTCGGCTACATCCTGTATACTCTTAGTTTGAGCGAAAGCCTGAATAAGAGTGCGAGGAGCGAGGTAATACAGTTTAGACTTGATGAAGTCATTCACTGCACCCTTAAAGACAACCAACAGGTGGGCCTCTACGATGGGCTTGCGGATTTCATTAAGGGTTACGCTCCAACATTGGATAAACTTCTAGACTGATTCCAGAGGATCCTGCTTCACGCTCATCAATTGATGCAGCGTGGTTTCCACCTTCAAGTTATACTTGAAGCACGTCACGAACTGGGTCAAAAACTCCTCCAAAGTTGATATGGAGGAGCGTGCCAATGTGCGGTACCAATCCAAAGCTTTCCTGGCCAAGGACATGCAAAGACACAGATAATCATGTGCGGCCATTGCTGCAACAGAAGGGATTCAGACCTAAAGGTAACAAGATGTGCATTGGGATTTCCCTCTCCATTGTACTTTGTGAATGAGGGAGGGACATCCCTAGGGGTAATATCAGTGTGGGGATTGTAGGGCTGATGGGATCGTCCTAGTAAAAGTCCATGACTTGTACCGTGTCAGACCCGACAGCTTTGAGGTGTTTTATTTCCTCAGTAAGGGTTTGGATAAGTTGGAATGCTTGATCGAAACCTTACGACAATGTGGACTATTAGGGAACTGCTGAGGCAATTCCTATCTGTGGAATGGTGGGGGTGGTGATGTGACCCATCGACAGTATTGTTGGAATAGCCCCTGCGAACGGTGCTGCTTGTGCCATCCACCACCCAATAGGTGGTGCTGTTGGAGCAGCAATCGTGGATTGTGCCACAGAATGGACGGCTTGGTGTGAGGTGGAAATGACCATATTCCCGTGCTAGGTTGTACCATTTGTGGGTTTTGGTAAGCTTGATGGGCAACATGGTGAGACATATGCGACGGTAGCTTAGCAAGGGTAGCAGTGAATAAGGTCCACCACGTGGACGGGCCTGGGCCTGCCGCGGTTGATGGGACAGATGTGAACATAGGAATGGAAATGGAAGTTGCGTACGATAGTGAAGTATGCATGGTGTGAACATGTAGCAGGGTAGTTGTGATTGGTGTGTGATGCACTACAGGAATGGACTGATGAATAGTTTACAGAGGCATAGTTGCTGCAAATGAAACAGGGGAAAAAGGGCATTGATACGCTCGGAAGGTGACATGGCTATCCATTGTAGGTATAATTGCAGGTTGCGGGAGTATAGGCATGATGATAAAGGGAATAGTGACAGACAACGGGTTGGCCCAGAAGGACTAGGTAGGAGGGACCGTGACAGGGTTGTTCTAACCTCCCTCGTTAGATTGAGAATCGAGCTCCTCTTGTCTGTCATGGAAGGTCTCTTCATTGTTAGACGTTGTGTCCTACTGCTCCCTAAGTCTAGACAACTAGATTAGCTGGTCTAAAAGCCATTGATTTGTTTGTGTCAAATGGATGGAAGCACCAAGAGTGGGAGCAAACTCCTCCTCGTCGTAGTAAGCAAACTCGAAGCTACATTTGTCTTTGAATTCGTGCACATCCAAGGGCAAGTTTGCCTGCACCTTTGCACAGAGGAAGTTATAGTGCTCATGTTGCTGGGCCAAGCCCTCAAGTCCCCAATTTTGGATCCTGAGGGATCGACACGTTTCCAGCATCAGGTTGAGTGGTTGTTTGGCACTTGTAATGCCTTGAACCATGATGGGAACCTCAACGTTGAAGGTGTTAGCAACGGTTCTTAAAGCAGCCATTATTACAAGGCTAAATAGTTTTGCAAACACGAAAAGAAAGGAAATTAGAGAATAATCAAAAAAAGGCTTTATGTCTTGCCAGATTCCAAATGAACCATCAGAGCGACTAATCTGTACCATGCAATTTGTAAACAACCGCAAAAGGATGTCACGTTTACGCTAGTGCACGATAGGGTATAGAATGCGTGCAAGACTACCGTAAAGCAAACCAGTTAACTGGCGATCAGAGGCTTTATGTCCTGCAGGGTTCTGGGGAAACCGTCGAGGTGACCGATTTGCACCACACGATGCGTAAACCACCACAAATGGGTGTTAATCTTACACCAATGCATATCAGGGTGCAAAACGCTTACAAGACTACTGTAAAATATGGAAAGGACACTAAAAGGTCCTCCTTCTAGCGCCAGAAAACTGTTACGACCAAAAACGTTGACGACTGGAAAACACCGAGAGCTCGTCGGTCATGACAATCTTAACCTCGGATCCATGTGAGGGCCATGCTGGATAAAATGGAAACGGGGTGCCCTGAATGGTATGGTCGATTAAATACGGACTTAGTCGGTGTTAATATAACCTTTCGTAAATGGCTCATTTGAAAACAAGACTTATAGCATAAAATGATAACTTTAAATGCAAGAGGGATAAGAAACAATGTAAAATGCAATGATAAGAAAGAAAACAAAGTAAAATGTAGTTAGGAAAATGCACCACTTCAAGATTATGACTTCACTCTATCAAGGTGGATACAATTGGTTGCGCAACGCAGGGAGGCACAGAGATCCCAAAGGTAACCAAGACGTCTAGAGCAAGACAACTGTATGCTTGAACACAAACTTGGCAGTCAACAATGCAAAAATGCTATGAAGATAGTAGGAAGGGCAGAACAGAATGCCAAATGATAATGCTCACTGCTTACAATGTTAAACAAGATGTTTACAATGCTCAGGAATACAGTGCTAACTTTTTTCTTGTTTGTTGCTTGATTCCCTCAACATCCGACGGATCAACCCTTTGAGCATCACTCATTGGGGTATTTATAGGGCCAAGGGCATGCAAAAGGTGTGGTTTGAATGCTGCGTGTCCTGGGCCCGCGTTGACTTGTCTATGCTGCATGGACATGCATGACCGTTGGACATGCATGACCGTTGTAATTACAAGCTTGCCATGCCATAATTGCACTGTCAAAACTTGAAGATGTGTGTCAACGGTGCAAACAGGTGAAGTGTATTAATGTAGCATAACTGCTTGCTATGCTGCACTATGCTTTGTAGCATAGCATGTTAGCATAGCATAGCATCTTGTTACGATGTGCTACACTATGCAGCGTACCATAGCATAGCGACTGGTTCAAGGTAAAAACTTACGTTGCGTCCTGTTGCACGTGTTGGAGACTTTTGAAGCACATTGATTGTTTATTGCATATTTGCTACGTTATGCTATGTTGTGTAGTGTAGCATAGCATAACAGCTGGCCTTAGTTGCAAAAATGTCGCCAATCTGCAAACTTTGCTTTTTTGCACTGCGAAACTTGCGAACTTGCTGATCCCGCCCTTTGAGATGTCTTTTGTTACTCTCGTAGAGTTGCTACATTATGCTACACTACGTAGTGTACTATAGCATAGCAACCAACATGGCTTGCTTTTTTTTTGAGTTTGCTGTTTTCTAGTGAAGGAGCCATTGCTGAAGAACTCGGAGCCGAGTGAAGCAATTGTTTTCAAAGGCTAGAGGCACTGACTAAGTGCATTTGAAATCACTAAGTAGGCCAAGCCTTCCTATCTTGCTCTCACTACGTTGTGCTACGTTGCATAGTGTAGCATAGCATAGCACCCTATCTTACAACAATTCACAGTTAACTATTTGAACAATTGTCTTCTCAAGCTTGCTACACTATATAGTGTAGCGTAGCGTAGCAAACTCCTTGAGTTAGAAAACTTGCCAAACTGTTGTGCGCATTTTGAGCATCGTCGAGAACTCTTCATGTCGCTTCTATGTAACCTATCAGTTGGAAGAATTACCCAACTAGAAAATTTGCCAAACTGCACAGCCTAAGGCCCAGAACATCTATCTCCTGATGAACTGCCATGACACTGCTTGAATTGCAATGGCCTGGTGAAATAAGGATGCCCTAAAAATTTGGGGTGTTTCAATTGCATAGTGGAAAGCAATAACAGTGGAATTTGACCTGCATTATGTTGTGTAAGCCTCAACAAAAGGTCAATCAATAGCTACACAACTCATAGCTTCACTGGTAGACATCAAGCTACCATAGACCCTAAATTCCCGGACGAGCATTTTAGCATTATTAGCCAAGTGCCTGACAACTATGAGGCACTCCTACATTTTGACAAAGCTTTAACCTCCTGAGGGGGTAGCACCACCATTATTATCACATTTCCCTTTGGGGAGATCCAACCTAGCATGTTCAACACATTGCCCACCTTCGTGGTGGATTGCACTACACCTTCATGCAAACCATCAAAGATGCATCCATAGCCACAGTTAGCACCTCCCACACAAAAGAGTGGTACAACAACATCAAGGCTTACCTTCTACAAGGTGAGCCTCTGCAACACTTAACTGCTGCTCCAAAGGATGTAATACACAAACATTTGTAGCAGTACGTCATCATAGGTGATAACACATTATGTCACAGATCCCATGATGACATACTACTAACCTACGTAAGCAAAAATGAAGCAAAAACAATCATTGAGCAAGTCCATGAAGGGCTATGCAGAGGTCACATAGCACCTAGGAAAATGATAGCAAAAATCAGATAACTAGGCTACTATTGGCCTTACATGGAGAGTAGTTATGTTTTAAAAGTCAAAATGTGTAACACTTGTTAGCGGCATAGAAACTTAATGCACATTCCACCAACTGAATTGCATACAATGTAAATCACGTGGTCATTCCAATGCTGAGGCCTAGACATCATCGGACCCATAATGCCTAAGTCCTCCATACAACATAGCTTCATAATAATTGCAATGAAATATTTTACCAAGTGGGTTGAAGCTATTTCCCATAGAAAGTCGACATCACAACAGGTTTGTACATTTGTGTTAGATAACATAATGACCTGTTTTGGCTTGCCCATGACCATAGTAACAGACAATGGATTGTAGTTTAGCAGCACTAAAACTAAAGCTTTTTGTAAGCACTTTGGCATCAAGCATTCCTTTTCATTGCCATACTACCCTCAGGAAAATGGCCAAGCAGACGTTACCAACAAGGTCATCGTCAACCTCCTCAAGAAGATGCTAAGCAACAACAAATGATGATGGCGTAAGCAATTAATCTATGCACTTTGGGCCTACTGCATGATGGACCCAAAAATTTGTTCAATTTTAATAAGTAATTTTGTCAAACTTACGCATTTTAATTAATTTTATCTTGTATTTCATATAATTAATTGTTTATTTAACAATTATTTTATTTGTTTATGTAAGTTGTAAATATTAGTTTATTATTATTTTATGATTAGTTAATTGGTGTGGTTTATTTTATTTTAATTTTAGTTTAACTAGTACAATGTATTTTTATATTTATTAATGAGATTATAATTACATGTATACATTATATATTCATAAATATAACTTTTTATATATAAATATTATGTAATTATATATTATTATAGGTGAATATGATATATTCCTAAATATTATATATATCTTACCTATATATATACATTATATATAAACTATATATTCCTTACACATAAATATTATATATAATAAGATTATATGTTCATATAAATTTTATATATATATATATATTACATAACTATATTATATGTGTGTGTGTATATATATATATTATGATGACAGAAAAGGAGGAGTTGCTAGTAGATTTGAACCTGCCACCGTTGTTGTCGTTGGATAACAATGACAACAATAATGTTCCTGGATTTTTGCAATGTCTCTCTCACCATTTCTGGCAAATTCATGATAAAAAGAACACTAGATTTAGCACCTGCACCAAAAATAATAAATTGGTATCAATTTATTTCATATCTATTTATTATTAAAATACTTATTTTTAAAAATCGATACAGGTAATGACGTGGTGGAGATTGATGAGGATAAGGCACCAGCAAAGGCAATGGTAGAGAATTTCGCAGATGATAATGAAATTAGGCAAACCATACACCAACTGATGCTATTAGGTGTGCTTTTCTGCTGGATTTTCCATTGGCTCAAATCAAACCTTCTTTTTGGATGAATGCCTCGAACATCACATACACTTCTTTTGCCACTTTCTTAAGAATCCATATTAATTTAAAATGTTAAAAAGTCAAGATTGGCAGGAATACTAATATTAAGAAATTGGTATTGGGTTTTGCAATACCTAGATATTATTGTAATATTTATTTTTAAACCTAGTGGCAGTATAAATCAGGCACCAGAAAAAAGGGGAAAAATATTCTGCAAAAAAACATAAAAAGAAAACTCATTTCTTTTGAGAAAAGAGAAAAAAAAAAGAAAAGGAAAAAGAAGAAGAAAAAAGAAACAGGGAAGGAATAGATACTAGTAAATTCCATATCACATTGGAATTAATTGTTCTAAATATTTTTGTTGAAGATTTGTTGAGCCTTGTGGCAATTCTTGTAATTCACAATCAAATTGCTACATTGTCGAGACAGCAAGACAAGATTGCAATTGAGGCAAGCCTCCTTTGTAATCTTCAATTATTATTTATAATTTAAATTTGATTTAATTATAAATCCTTATTCTTGAACTTATGATTAGAAGTTAGGATACAGGTTTATGATTTTACTTATGAGTAATAGGCATAAGTATGGAATTTAATTGGATTCAATTCTAACTATTTATTGTCTTAATGATTTCTTTAACTTTTTAACCATTCCTCCATAGGATACGACTCGCAGGTTAGTCATAGATGAGATGACAATCTTTACAATGAAATAAAAAAGGAGAATAAATGTTGAAGTTATGATATCAAAAATGCAGAAGTTACAGGTGTAGAGCTTCAGAAAATCTGCAAATCAGAACCAAATAACTTCACAAACAGATCTTCCTAGCACACTAGTACCATGTAAAGGCCACACAAAGTCATAAAAAATTAGAGTTACATTGTCCTAAATGAAATTAAAAACAAGGTATGTGCGTTCATTGAGTTTTATTTTTGTGGTTGAAAAGCTTTAAAGATTGAGCAAGATAGCCACAAATGGAAGACTGATTATAAACCTAGTCACCATCACATCTAAAATGGACCCTTATAGATTCTTCTTGATGGATTATAATGTTAAATCAACATCAGATTAATATGTAAGATAAATTACAATTTGTTCTGCACACTACCATAAATAAAGACATCTTTAAACCACAATTTGAAAAGACTGAAAGTGAATCAAGATTGAATTCAGAACAAAATAAAGAGAATCGAGAGAAAATGACACTAAAATTTCTCCTCTCAATACCATGAATTTGTAGGACTTGAATGATGAAGAATCAAAGATTCATGTTCATGAGTGAAATCAGGATCTTTAGAAACAGAGCAAGGAACAAAAAGTTGTTGATTATGAAAATAGAACTGCAACTCATTGGCATAACAAGGGCTATAAGTAGAATTTTTAAAGAAAAACATCCTAGTACTAAATCTGACTCCAAATCGAATATCACAAATCAATTAAGCAAAGAGTAACCTACCTACAGCTGAAAGTGAAATCAATCGTTTATTGAAGCTGCAGAAAAGCCAAAACTGTCAACGCTAGCAAAAGCACAACCACAAGTGTTAGCATGATAGCTGCTTAAAGATAGATGTAGCGATGGAAAACGTCGGTGGCTGGAAACATCGAGAGGTCTTCAGGTGCATAGCCTAACCCTGGATCCACAAGAGGACCATGCTAAAGAAAATGGATTCGGGGTGCCTTGAATGGTCTGGTCGATCAGACAGGGACTTAACTGGTGTATAATAACCCTTTTGCAAACAATGATTTTAAATGAAGCACCTGATGGTAAAATAAAAGAAAACGTAATGTGCATAGTAGTAGAAACATGCTAAAGCACATAACAGGACCGTGGACATGATTGAACGCTTAACAATGCCAAAAAATAAATGCTATAATTAGACAAAAAAAGAGTTTGAATAGGAAGATGAATCGCCCCAAAAAAAGGAGCATAGGTAATTCATTCAGGTATACAGAGTGTACAATAGGTGTAGTGGGAGCATAATCATAGCCTCTGTGGTGTCAGGCTGTGAAGCCTGGTGCTCACTATGATGAACTGTGCTTACTAGGTCGGTGGCCACAGTGTACTGTGTGATGTTGTACAAATCTACAATGGGGCTGCAGTGTATCGCGCGATGTTGGTGTGCTTCTCTATTGGTATGGTGTGCTCTGGGTCTTGTTCACCCACGGAGATAAGTGCCAGGATGCCAAAGTGCCAAAAATGTCAAATGGAAGTGTCGACTGCCTCTTTGGTAAAAAATAAAAGTCAACCCTCTCCTCCCCTCTCCCCTTTCAAAAGAGTGTGTAGGGGTATTTATAGGGCTAGGGTTAGCCCAAAATGTGGATCAGGTGCCATGTGGCAGTGCGGTGGGTGGGACCATGCTCGTCCCATGTTACGTGTAGGACATGGGATGCTGGCTGCAACACTAGGCAAGGTGCTACGCTGCAATAGATAGGGTGTTACACTATAACTCTGGGTCTTGCACTGTAGTGCTATGCTACATTATAGCTCTAGGTGTTGCATTGTAGCGATATGCTGCACTGTAGCGCTACACTGTACTATAGCACTACGCTACACTGTAGCTCTAGGTGTTGCACTATAGCACTATGCTGCACTGTAGCGATACGCTGCACTATAGCATGGCAATGTGCTATGCTACACAATGTAGCAGGGTGCTACAGAAAGTGTTGTCGTCCTGACACTTAGAACAATTTTTCAAGTTTGGCAGTTTGGTGCTGGCTACACTCAACACTTGGAAAAATATGGACAAAGTGTCATTGTTTTGACACTTAGCCAAATTTTTAGTCAAGATGCCGAGACCCAAAATTTTGTGGTGTTTCAACAGATATGCGGAAGAATTAGAAAATAGCAAAACAAGTTTCTCACTAGTAGCCTTGTGCTATTTCAAACCTTTGATAGAAATGACTCATTTTGCACCATTTCAAAAATTTGACAAAATAACTTTCTTCAAACATGTAAATACGAATGACAATCGCCACACAATAACAAATATCACATCAAAATCCAAGTCAACATCATGTTAAAATCCAACTAAAATTCATGTTTGTATCCAAAACACAACTTGCGTTTCCATTCCCCATTTCACATTTTCAAATTGCAACAAAAAACATAGTGATCTTGTGAGATTACACAGGTAAATATAAATGAACTTTCATAGAGGGGAGAGAAGTTGTGATATCAAAAATGTCAAAGATGCAGAAGTTACAGGCATATATATGATTCCTGCCTACCTTGTTTGGAGACGAGGCAAGACTTTGCATTTCATATTATGAATAGGATCCAGCTATTGATGTAATTTTATCATTGTTTGCCAAATTTAGTTCCAAATTATTTCATTTTAAGAGTTCCTTTGGCTAGCATTGACAGTTTGACTCGGGTTTCATTTTTAATGGTTATCTTTTAGGTGCACATCGAAAGAGAATTTTGCTGGTTGGTTCAGATTTTAGTTTGAGTGTTTTAATTACATTTTGGTAAAGCAATGGAAAGGTGCTTATTTCTTAAGTTCTTAGAAGGAGGTTCAAGCCTAAACAAAATCAATCAAAAAGTAGTATTTCACCTTTCTCTGAGGATATAGAGATGCTACGATACATCCTTAAATGTATTTGGGGACGTCATGGGGATGCAATGGGGAAATGTCAGATAGAATAATTGTACTTAAGATATTTGTATTGAAATTTATGGATAAATTTGTGATTTTTGAGATATTTTAAAAATAATTGAATAATGCTCCATCACATGTCATTGTTGATAATTTAATGCAATATGGTACATCCATTCATGGTACACCATATTATTGGTGAAAATGTAAAGACGAGCTAACTGACATGGTGAATCAATTGAAAAGACCTACTATTTCTTTTACTTTGACTGTAGCAGATCTCTATTGGCCTGAGTTGCATAATCTGATGGAAGGAGATTCACTTTAGAACTCATCAGAACTCAAATGTTGGAGCCAAAGTAATATCATAAAAATTCCACATATAGTGGTAGAGTTCATGCATTGTCATCACATTGCCTTTCATAAAACAATTTTGACGAATAAGTTCCATGTTGTTGACTATTGGACACAAATTGAGTGGCAACATTGTGGATCTTCACATGTGCATGGTTTCATGTGGATACAAGGTGCTCCAAAGGTAGATGAGCTCGACCATAATGATCCTCACACCATGCGTAGGGAAAAGAAATTTTTTGATTCAATTACAAATGCATGGAATCCAAGATTTACATCTAATGGACATCCAAATAATGTAAGTTCTCATTTATCTTTTCTATTCTTTACACAAAGCTTTTTTACTAATATTGCTTAGAATACAAAGAGATTAATTTCTCCATTGTTACTTCTTTCAATCCATATTTTCACTTAGGCTTTACATGTAAATATGTTACATCATCCATGTGAGTTGACTGTTGAACAACTACAATGTATGGATCTGGAAATTGATTATATTGATTTGCTTAATGTTGTTCAAAGACATATTGTATGCAAACTCGGTGCATGTTTATGAAAACGTAATGGCAAAGAAGTTTGTAGGTGCCACTTTCTAATCAAAATGTTGTATCATTACTATTTCCTCACCATTGCATTTATTTTTATTAGCAAGTAAACTTTAATTTATCATCGGAAAAAAATATAGATATTCAACTTTTGTATTTTTCAATTCTAGCTACAATGTTCCTTGGTCGTTATTTTTAGATACAGAAAAATTTTAGATGCTAAACATGTGCAATAATTAGAGTAATGGTCATGTGCAAATGATGAGACGCGGTTCGCACAGGCCACGATATCGTGTACGCGATATTGTAGCCGACGCGATATCGCATCCCCTGCGATATCACGTACGCGATATCGCATCTTCCCCTATGATATTGCGTACACGATATCGCAGTCCACCACCATGTCTATAAATAAGAGGCGGCTCTCCCTTGTTTGAGGGATCCCAGTTTTAGAGTAGTGAAGCTCTGGTAGTTTGATCCCTCCAGAGTTAGAATTTTTCTCGTGCCTGCCCGCAGTGTGGTGAATGTAATTATACGGTGTCTTTATTCGAGTGTGCCATACTTGGACACGCACATGACCGGCAATAAAGATCGAGATTACTTCATCATTGCAGCATTCACTTAGTTTATTTATTTGTTATTTATTTAATGTTATTTATTGCTTTCATAGCGCGGTGTGAGTACGACTTGACTACGAGCATCTACGGGTGTGTACGGCTAGTTAAGGAATCGGTTACTCATCGCGATTAGTCTCTCACCCTTAAACTCCTAGAAGCAGAACGAGTACGACTTGATTACGAGCATTTAAGTGTGACTGCTTGGTAGCCCAGTGGTGTAGCTAGGGGGATCTACGCTTGGTAACCCAGTGGCGTATTTGGGGTCTGCGCTTGGTAATCCCAGTGGCGTACCTAGGCCTATGCTTGGTAGTCTTAGTGGTAGTCGTGCACGAGGTCAAAGATGTATACGGTTGATCAAGGAATCGGTTGCTTGTCGCACTTAGGCTAGATTAGATTTTCTTACCCTTTTCCTCTTAGCTTAGATTAGTTAATATTATTTTCCACTGCCTTCAGGAGTAGCGATAGAATTAGAACACATCATACACCTCATCTAGACTAAACCATACGTGACATATGCAAAACTAGTCTAGATGGGAGGACAGCGAACTGCGACCTAAGGCTAACTATCTAGGTGCCACAACTAGTCCATCTACGGAGTTCGACCGGATCGCCTGTACGACGCTCATTTCGTATGGTTGAGTGTAGGGGTACCTCGCCACTCATCATTGGCACCGTTGCCGGGGATGGTGCTAGTTATCTAGATTAGTTATATCATACAAGGTCGCTGTAAAGAATTTAACGATATATCTTTCAGAAAATAATAATTACTAACAAGTCACATAAATTCACACACAACAATGCCTCTCCTACAAGATGATAATAACGCCACACTTAGTGAGGAAGTTCATTGGAGAACCAACGAACTATATGACAATGAAGATTGGAGTATATAACCTGAAGTGGGAGTTTCCTATAAGAATGAACAAAAACAACATCATCATAGTACACGAAAGCCTAACTTACCTGATGATGATGAACCCCCACTGGCCACTACAAGCTTAACGCAAATACAAGAGGCTGTTCGAATCTCACGTAGGCATCGTAAAAAGAGCCGACTACCCAGGCTTGATTTAAGCAACTTTCCTAAATTTTTAGGAGGCTATGACTTAGATCCGCATCAACATTTACTAGCCTTCTACGATGCCTGCACATGGAATAACATTGATAACAGTTGGCAAAAACTGAAGCTCTTTCCTATGACACTCGTTGACCAAGCTAAAGTATGGTATAGATCGTTAAAACCAAATTCAATATGACGCTGGTCAACAATGGTAGAGGTCTTTAACGAAAAATATCAAACCTACGCAAGAGTGTCAGCCTTGAGGAAACAAATCCAAGAGTGGAAACAAGCAAAACATGAACCCTTGGACATGGCCTTAGAAAGATATTATGCACTGTTAAACAACTGTCCAGGCCATGGGTTTTCCGAGGAAAGGCTAATGTACCATATCATTGATGGGCTACGTAATGAAACAAGAGAGACCTTAGGAACGTATGCCCGAGGTCAACTATACAACCTACGAACCCATCAAATCCAAGAGCTTATTAAGCGGGTAGCAAAAGAAGAAGGAGAAATAGCTACATGGGAGAGTGTTGAAAAACATCAACGGGACCAAAATCTTAACTCAACAAAGGTCCATGATCATAACAAGGAGAGATCAACAAATCTCAAGGTGGAAACATCATCTTTGCCAATACAACAATTGTTAGAAGAAGCAGAGGCAAAGATCAATAAGATGTTGGAATGGATGAATCAAAAGTGTGGAGAATTTATCAACACCATTGGAGATAGAGTTTTAACAATCCAAGAAACAGGTCGTAGACATTCGGAAAGAAGGAATGAAGGGACTAAGTGCTCAACTGCCAATCCTACATATGAATGCAACATATGCCTGTACGATCACCCCAAAGGCCAATGCCCAATATTGTTACATCTACATGAGCAGTGGAGAAATACGTTACATCTAGAGTTCGTACAGAGATACTGTGTTAGACCACAGTGGCAACAATCCCAGTCGTGGGGGAATCCACCCTTAGACTAGAGGCACCCTTCACATTTCCTGAACTCAAATGCTTACCATGTTCAACATCCTGTTTCTTCATTTGGGCCACCATACTCTATCTCACCACAATGCTACTCTCCACAATACCATCAACCCATGCCTCCAACACAACCACCACCTTGTGCACCTTTCATTCCTCCTAACTTTCAACATTCTTATCCTTTCCCTCCTTCCACAATGCCACCAACTATTCCTAAGGTGTTTGTACCACCGCAATCCATGAACAACACTTGTGCGACTGCTACTAACAGCAGTGAAGAGCCTCCTCAACATCAAAGACATCCTTTCTTTAAACACGGTCGTAGGAAGGGACAACATAACTCAGAGGCCACTACATCTTTCAACCCAGCACAAGCCCAACAATGTGGTGCACCCTTACCTTTGAACCCAACGCCTCAGGTAACTTCATCAAGGCCACCATCTAACACTCCAACAACCACAAGGCCCAATGAACACAACCATGGGAGGCATCATCCCAATCCTTGCATACCATCTAACGGTCCTAAACATCATGGTGGGTCAACTCGTTATCCGGGAACTACATCGTATGAAGTGCCCCACTATGTTTATTATAAAGTGTGTGAAATCCAAGGTGATAAGTATGGACCAACTTCAATATTTCCAATATGTAAGGATCCTCATTTTCCATTTATTGATCCTAGACATACTCAACCGTTTAGTTATGGGGGGTATCCCCCATTTCGATAACAAGTAGGATTAATAAATATTTTTCATTTTCTTTAATTTTTCATCTTTTTGTTTTCTAGTTTTTTCCTTTTTCAACTTTTTGTTTTATCTTTTTGTGTGTTTGTCCTTTTCTATTTTTGTAAGTAATCTCATCTATGAATAAAACACTCATGTGGATCATTGGTTGAGATGTGTTTTATGTTATTAAGTCATGAATGATCAATTATTTGAAACAGTGAGCCCACTACACCCACTCATCCACTCTACAAATAAGAGGTGATGTTCTAAGGTACAGTGATATTCTTGAAATTTCTAAAACTTAAAAGTAATTTTGTGTTCATTGTACCCAGAATGAAGAAGGATGGACCAAGAGGGATGATTAGGGTGTGACATCAAGGGGACTTGTGGATTCTCTTTGGTGACATCTGTGGGAGTTATCATGCAACTTGGTTGTACTAAGATCCTTGTAGATCTAATGAAAAATGGGAGTAAGAGTAATTAAAAGGGCACTCGAGAATCAAACACTGTTCTAGGGGGTCCCACTGGAAAGACATGTACCCATGCTTGAAGGTTGGTGTCTTCTCTAGATTCAGTAAAGTGAAAAAAAGAGAAGAGAAAAAAAAGAAAAAAAGAAGTGCCATATAAAAAAAAATCACTCCTCCCTTGTATTAAACGCCAAGTGATCGTACGCCTTGTTGTTATGGTACTCTCATAGTTGTTCATCATGGGATGAAACAATGCGATGTCACTGATTAGAAGGATGGACTTGGTCCTGATCTTGGAACGATGGGTTAATGACACCTTAATCATGCTTTCCACGCAGGATTCATTANCATGCTTTCCATGCAGGATTCATTGTGCCCTGAGTCAGTTACCTCATGTTCCAATCTCTGCGATCCCTTTCTATAGTTCGTCTCATCTCACTGTTCGTGTAATTGTAGCTCTTGTCCCGTGTAACATAGAATTTTCATCTCATTTCGGTGATATTTACATGAGTGTGTTTTGTGGAGTTAGTGCAGATTACCTCTAACCCTTCTAGTGCCCACGGACACTTTAAGTGTGATTATACAAGGGCATAATAGGTTGAAACCTGCTTTGGGGAGGACCCACTTGTGTAATTGTGTTGTAATCTTCATTAACTCTCTAGCTAGAACACACCATTTCTTACTGTCAGCTTAGTTTTTCATAATTTTCTTTCCCATTTATTAACCCTCGAAACTCTAACGTTCCAATGTACCATTACATTCCCTTTTCTTCACAACCACCAAAGTTTTAATTGTTAAATTTACATCCTTATCATTCAAAGTGCCTCTCGAATTTATGTAATTATCCTTGAATATATTAATCTTTGTCAATGTCCTCACTTTACACATTAATTTCAAGAAAAATCATTAAAAATTCGATCTTTTTCAGGTGTCTCACTATAGTTGGGACGAGATATTGTGTACGCGATATCGCGTCCCACGAGATATCGCGTATGCGATGTACCGTACGCGATATTGCGTCCTATTTTCCTATAAATAGGAACCCCCGCTACAACACTTAGCTTCATTTGGCATTTACGTGGGGGGAAGTTTTTGAATTTTTTCTCTGCAACTTGCGATTGAGTGGCCCTTGCTTTTTCATCTATATCTTACGCGCTGGTACTCCGATTTTAATTCTGTTTGAACCTGCTTGAACTTGGAGTGTTCAGTTTAGTCGTGAGGGAGAGACACTTGCCGAAAAGTGCCTAACTTTTTTGAAATTTTTCATCATCCAAAGGACATCAATTAAGGTAATTAATATTAACACTTAGACAAATTGTGCCATACATCATATGCCCTTAAATATACCGGGAGATTAAACGAAAATCCACCTAAGTTATAGGACCCATCATTATAATTTTTGGGCACGATCACACAATAACATAAGATCTTCAATTAAGGCAAGTAGTAAGGTATAACTTGATTTCCTAAAAAACCTTACTAACATTGGCTCATGTGACTGCAGATGGCCCCGAAACGCTCCGAGCAGAAGAGTCCGACCCGAGGTGGAGCAAAACAACCTAGGAGAGGTAGAAGGCAAGGCCCTACTGGACAACATAACGAACAGGAGGTACACTCATTCAGTATTCATCAAGAAGGACCTCCTACTAGACGATCCGGGCAAGCAGAAGGAGGAGCTGCTGCGCCTGAATTGGGACAACAACTCACGTTGCCCCTAGAATGTGTTCAGGCTATCCACACGAAGTCCATGATTGCCTCAGTAATTGTGGAACTCAACTTCAAATCTTTTGCAGAGTTCGCTCTTGAGGCTGTTAGGGATCACCTCAAAGGGTCTCCCTTATGGCCTATCCTCTCTGAAAAAGGTGCCTAGTACTTAGGAGAAACGTACCTATTTTGGCACAATAAGGAGCAAGGCACCATGATAAACATCAGTGGTGTGACTGTAGATTTTTCTACATAGGCAATTTTAGAAGTGTTAAACCTTCTGAATTCAAGCCCCCATGTTGCTTGGTTATCCACCTGATCAGACCCTGACGTGCGAAAGGATTGGCTAGAGAAGGCTTATGGCAGAGATAAAACTTTTGGTGAGCTGACCACAGAAGAGAGAGTTTATTTCAAAATCAGAACCTATCACCTCTTCCCCACAAAAGGTTTAAAAAGAATATCAATGTACGCAGCAAGAGGATGTGCAGTGTTGATGGGAAAGGTTAACGCTAACCTTCCCCATCTATATTTAACAGAGATCCTAAGGCGATTCGAAGAATGGAAGACAGGGAAAATGGCACTCCCTTTTCCCTTCCTTATCAGAAAACTGTGTTGTCGGGCGGGTGTTCGGGGATATACAAATGATGTCCTCCGAAAAGCCCAAAATGCTTCTTACACTGAATTGCTAAAGGCACCAGCTCCAAGAAAGAGCACTGGCGAAGAGCTGGGACCAAATGAAGAAGATGAAGAATATATGACTAGATCCCTTGCAACTCAACTTGTAGGACCTAGTCAACCTCCAGCTACAGGTCCCAGCCAACAACAAGAAGCAGGACCCAGCACAGGCCAGGATCTGCCGTCACCGCAAGACTATAGACCGTCGATGAGCCATCTGAGGGCCATTGCTGAGACGGTTAGTTGGGGAAGTCGTGATGATGCCAATCTCTTCCGTGTCATCGATAATGCCAGCCAGCCTACAATTTCAGTAGATCGCACAAGGGGTGAGTTGTCAATGCAAACAGGAGGAGGGAAAAGCAGATGGTCACAACAGATCTCTAGAAACGCGGCATCTTTTCAAGTGCAATTAGAGACTGGTGAAGGGGCCACTGTGGTGGTCATGCAACACCAGGATGCCGTGGGAGCAGCTGAAGTGGTCGCTGACCACATCAAAGAGTCTTTTAATGTACCTGTTGTGCCACTGGAAGATCTTTCAAGAGCACAAGATGCTCAAACTATTGTCGAAACCTTAATGACTTCTGCAGAACATGAGGATGTACTAGATAGATTGCTTCAAACAGGACAAGTTTTAACGTCCCTGTTTGACATCCCCCAGGATGTAACGGTAATTCAGTCAGACCTCATTTCAACAAAGGGGAAGCTGGTCATATCTGAAGTAAGGGTTGAGCATGCTAAGGCTGAAGTGCAAAAATTACAAGAGCAGCTCATCGCCTTACAAGCAGCATAGCGGGATCCCTTGTGATTGGTTCTCGCAGATTAGCTAGACAATTTTAAAACCGAGCAACTAACAAAACTAATTGCAGAGAATAAGAAGGTGGTAGAAGAAAAGGAGACGGCCACTTGGGATGCCTCCACAGCAAAGGCGCAAACCCATGC
>MNCI01009513.1:183148-194415 GCA_015680685.1 Gnetum montanum | reverse complement strand
TGTTACATATAGGCATCTTTGTATATCAGTCACTTGTGCACACTGATTGCATGTAGGCAATGTTAAACGTTCCACTAACTATGACTTCTACACATAGTTACACCCTATGTCACTGTATGCGATGCATGGAAATTTCTTCTTCTTAATCTTTTCTAATGTATTTTTCTTTGATATTTCCAAGGAAAGATCATGGATTCCTAGGTGCACATCAATATCAAATGATCACTATGAGTAATATTTTTTCTAATTTGTTGGGCACTCTACTAGAAAAAGAAAATCAATTCTTGGGCTGAAGGTACTTCTTGGGATGATGTGCAACAAAATCCTAAGTATATTCACCAACTAGTCAAATAGAAGGTTTTAACACAAATGTAGCCTAATGTAAAAGGCAAGAGACAATTTTATTTACACCACATTAGATTTAATAACCTAAATGTAGAAACTTACTATCTCTTTGATGCCATTCCCATCAAGTATTGAAATGCCATTAGCAAGCGTTGGTTGAGTTCTCATCATCTTAGAATTGAAAGTCGAAGATGGATTCAACTCCCTTATGAAGAATGCATTTGTAGGTTGTGCAAATTAGAAACCCATGAAGATAAGCTACATGTATTTCTTTCTTCACTTATGATTACCCATTTTAGACAGTGTTATAATGTTATAGCAAAAAGCCTATATGATTTGTTTTTGATGTGCCCATTAGTGCTTAATTAATTTGTAGAATCTATCTTTATTTTTTATGACAATGTAATATCTGTCTAATAGATCCTATGGGTCTTCATACATAATAAAACTTCATTTCATTTTACTAATCCAAGTTCTTTTCTACATCAATTGAACTTGTTCATAGGAATTACCTTGGTTAACATATTTGATGGATTTTTTAATGTAGGAACCTTTACCAGAGAAATTATTTCTATTTAATTTGATCTTGAATGAAACAATATTTTATCTCAATGTGTTTTTTTCTTGCATGAACCTAGGGTTCTTCGACAACAAGATTGTACTTTGATTATCACAGGAGATATTTACTTTCTTTTGCTCTTGTCCAAAGTCTTTAAGAAGTTGTTGAAGCCAAACTACTTCTTTGCTTATCTAAGAAGCTGCTACATTCTTTACTTCTATTGTCAATAATGTAACATGTCTTTTTCTCTTACTAATCTAGTTAACTTCACATATGTTTATTTTAAAAACATAACCACTTATTTATTTTTGGTGATCTAGCTTACATCCCCAATCAGGATTAAACATAAATATGCTTACAACTTCTACTACATATGGAATATCAACCCTTGTAGAGACCACTGGATACATGAAGCTACCTAAAACACTAGCATAGGGAATTTTATCTATCTATCCATTTATTTTATCTATTTTAGGGCATTAATCCATGGATAATTTCATGTCCACAAACAATGGACTGTTTACCATCTTACAATCCTACAAATTATATTTCTCTAAAATTTTATCAACATATTTAGATTTACTAGTTTATCAGTAAAGGAATTTTAAATAAAAATATTTAGAAGTGAAAAGAAATTACTCCAACGTTCCTATTTCTAACTCACAATGCAATCTTATCATTTAATCATGTGAAAATGTGATGATTTTAGAGAAATTGTAGAAGCAAACATTCCTATCTTTTCTATTTTTGATAGGTTTTCAAAATTTTCAAAAGTATATGCTAGTGTTGTCACTCTATGAAAAGATCTTCTTATAAAATTAGTCTTATGAAATGCAAGGAACTTTTTTGAACTTAAAGAGCTCATATAGTTAAACATTTTTTACCTTTACAATATTTTAGCATTATTCTTCTATATAATAATTGAAAACAATTGATCTTGTATTTTGGCATGCTTATCATACTAGCTTAGTTATATATTTATAATATAGAGCTATAATTGGCCTAAAGAATCTTCTGCATAACAATGAGGCATTAGCATACTAGTACATGTCTTGACCTAGTAATCCCATGTTAGACATTTGATTATGCTAAGTAGCACTAAGTTATAACCTTCCATAAAACTTGGGGATTGCCTATGTTTCACTTATTTTGGGTTCCAACACCCAAAGAGTATCCTCCTCATCACTCGATATTTGTATAAAAAATTTTACAATCTTTGAATGAAAAACAAGATTTATGTATAAAAATTTTTAAAACCTCTAGATGAACAATAAGAGTTTTATATCCTCCATCATATGCTCTCCTTCTTGGATGAATTTACAACATTTTTTAAGCTATTTTTAGTTTTTTTTAGAGCCACAATTTTTTCTTCATCATACCATTTTTGTTATTGATGTTTTTGGATAATATTTCTGGAGATCTTATTGCTATATTTATTATTTTAATTTTAATTTTAATTCTATTATTGATGTTAAGAATTAATATATTTTAATTTTAGGGTCGTACATTTTTTTCATTATATCGTTTTTGTTATTTTGGTTTTTAAAAATATCTATTCAGGTCTTATATCTATGTTCATTTTCTAGATAGAACGTTCAAAATTAATACCTTATATTGTTGAACTGGTTGACATATTGTCTTGTAAGGAAAGAGGTTGTTGATTTTGATACTTGCATTACCATCGTATGTTATTGTTGATTTTGACTCCTACATCAGATGTGCCTTTGATAATGGTAATCCTCATCATGTGCCAATTATACGTGTGGTCCAAGGAGCATCTCATTAGTTACCATTACAATTGGCATAGACCATGACTATTCATAAATCTCAAGGAATGACACTAGATAAGGCTACTATTGACATTGGTTCAAGAGAAGTTACGAGTCTAACATTTGTTGCATTATCTAGAGTCAAGACCATTGATTCTTTAAATATTCATCCTTCTTTCTTTATGCAAATATACAAAAAGATTTCATATGCTAAACATCTCCAAATTAGAATTGCATAAGAAGTTCGTTTTGCTCAATTACAGAATTAGGCATATTGAGTTCACACTTATCATTGTATTTTGCCTATTGCTCAATCCTATCATATAGCTTTGTAATGTTTGTTGCAATAATTATGCAATTGATGAATTGCGATTCATCTAGTTGCAATATCGGACCCATGATATCGAATACGTGATATCAGGTACGCGATATCACACCCAACAACAATATCGAATTTGCGATATTGTGGTTCCTGTGTGGGCCTATAAATACACATGTAGGCACATGGGAAAGGAGGTTTTTTTAGTCAGTTTTAGTAAGTCAGTTTAGTCTAGGATCTTTTTATCAATTTTTCCTCTCAACCCCTTCTCCCAGTGCATGCCCACAGTGTGATGATTGTAATTGTACGACATCATTTATTCGAGTGTGATGTACTTGGACATGCACATGATCGAAAATAAAGATCAAGATTACTTCATCATTGCAGCATTCACTTAGTTTAATTATTTAATTGTTATTGTTATTTATTACTTTTGTAGTTAATATCTCTTCACCCTAACTCCTTAAACGTGGAATGAGTGCGACTTAATCACGAGCATTTAAGTGTGACTACTTGGTAACCCAGTAGCATACCTAGGATCTGCACTTGGTAATCCCAGTAGTAGTCGTGAATGAGGTCCAAGATGTGTATGGATGATTAAGGAACGGATGCTCATCACACTTAGGCTAGTTTAGATTCTCTTCCCCTATATCCTCTTAGCTTAGCTTCCTCTCTCCCTTTTCCTCCTAGCTTAGTTAATATTATTTTCCATCGCCTCTAGGAGTAGCATTAGTTTAGGAACACATCATACACCTCACTCTAGACTAAATCATACGTGACAAAGCATATACTAGTCTAGGTGGAAAGACAGCAAATTGTGATCAGCAAGTAACTCTCTAGATACCACAACTATCCTGTCTATGGAGTTTGACCGGATCATGCATGAAATGCTCATATTCGTATGGTTGAGTATAGGGGTAACTCACCACTCATCATTGGCACCACTGCCAAGGATAGTGCTATTTATTTAGATTAGTTACATCATACAAGATCATTGTAACAAAGTATTAATAATATATCTTTCAGAAAATAAAATAATAATAATAATTACAATTAAATCACACACAAATTCACAACCATGTCTCTCTCACAAGACTACGATAACGCAACAACTAGTAAGGCAATTCATTGAAGAACCAATGAATTATATGATGATGAAGATGAAGTTTGGAGCACCCAATCTGATGTAGGGGTTTCTGATAAATATAAGCAAAGACAACATCATTCCAACTCATCAATGCATAACATACCTAGTGATGATGAACCCCTATTGGCCACTACAAGCCTAACACAAATACAAGAGGTTGTTCGAATATCCCACAGACATCACAAGGAAAGCTGTCTACCCAGGCTTGACTTAAACAACTTTCCTAAGTTTTTAGGAGGCTATGATATAGATCTGCAATAGCATTTACAAGCCTTCTACGATGCTTGTGCATGGAACAACATCGATAATAGATGGCAAAAACTTAAGCTTTTTCCTATGACACTCGTTGACCACGCAAAAGTATGGTATAGGTCTTTAAAACCAAAATCAATCTAACGTTGGCCAACAATGGTAGAACTCTTCAACGAAAGATATTAAACCTATGCAAGAGTTTCAGCCTTGAGGAGACAAATCCAAGAGTGGAAACAAGCATAACATGAACCCTTGGACATGGCCTTAGAAAGATATTATGCATTGTTAAACAACTGCCCAGGCCATGAGTTCTCTAAGGATAGGCTACTGTACCATATCATAGATGGGCTCCATAATGAAACAAGGGAGACCATAGGGATGTATGCCCAAGGTTAACTATATGAGCTACAAACCCATCAATTCCAAGAGCTTATCAAACAGGTAGCAAAAGAAGAAGGAGAAATGGCTAGATGGGAGAATGCTGAAAAATCTCAATGGGACAAAAATCTCACATCAACAAGGGCCCACGATAATAAAGAGGAGAAATCAACTCATCTCAAGGAGGTGGAACCATCTTTGCCAACACTACAATCATTGGATGAAATTGAGGCAACGATCAACAAGATGATGGAATGGATGCATAAAAAATGTGGAGAATATGATAACATTATTGGAGATAGAGTCATGATAGACCAAGAAATAGGGCAAAACACCCTTAGACAATACAAAATAAGGGTAGAAGAGAATAAGAACTTAACTGTCAATTATACGTATCAATGTAATGTTTGCCTATATGATCACCCCAAGGGCCAATGTCCAATCTTGTCACATTTACAGGAGCATTGGAGAAGGGTGTTACATCCAGAGTTTGTACAAAGATACTGTGTTCGATCACAGTGGCAACAATCCTAGTCGTGGGGGAGGCCACCCCCAAACTGGTTATACCCTTCATACAATCTAAACCTAGGTGCTTATCAAGTTCAACATTATGTTTTCCCCATCAGGTCAACATCCTCTATCTCACCATATTATTATCATTCTCCTCAATACCATCAATCCATATCCTTTCCAACAAGACCACCACCTTGGATACCTTACATTTCTCCTCAATTTCAAAATTCTCATCCTTCACCTCCTTCTACATCGCCACCAAGTGTTCTAGAGGGTTTTGTGCCACAGCACCAACCCATGAATGTTACTTGTGCTACTACTATCAACAGCAATGGGAATCCTCCACAACATCATAGGTGTCCATTCTTTAGATGTGACCGTAAGAAGGAACAACACACTTCTGAGCCCACTACACCTTCCAACCCAGCACAAGTCCAACATTGTGGTGCAGCTCCCTCCTCAAATCCAATGCCTCACGTTACTTTCTCTGGGCCACCAACCAATACTCCAAAAACCATATGGCCCAATGAATATAGCCATCGAGGGAGACAAATCGATCCTTGCATACCATCTTACGATCAAGGGTACCATAGTGGGTTAGCCACTCATCAATTAACTACACCCTATAACCTACCCCACTATGCCAACTATAATTAAGTGTGTGAATCCCAATGGGGTAAGTATGACTGAGTCCCAACATTTTCAACATGCAAGGATCCCAACTTTTCATTTATTAATCCTTGTCATACTCAATCATTTAGTTATGGGGGATAACCCCCATTCTAATAACAAGCAGGATTAATAAATATTTTTCATTTTCTTTAATTTTGAAATTTTTTTTTTTATTTTTTCACTTTTCAACTTATTGTCTTTTTCTCTTTTTCTCTTTTTATCTTTTTGTGAGTAATCTCATCTACGAATAAAACACTCATGTGACTCATTGATTGAGGTGTTGTTCTATGCTCTCAAGTCTCAGGTAACTAATTATTTTGATAGCAAGCCCACAACATCCATTCACTCATTCCATTAATAAGAGGTGCTACTCTGGATACAATGATATTCTTGATATCATTGAAACTTAAAGTAACCTTGTGTTTATTATGCCCAGAGTGAAGAAGGATGGACTAAGAGGAATGGCCTAGATGTGACATCAAGGGAACTTGTGGATTCTTTTTGGTGACATCTGTGGGAGTTATTATGCAGCTTGGTTGTACTAAGATCCTTGTAGATCTAACTAAAAGTGGGAGTAAGAGTAATCAAAAGGTACTCAACCAGAAAAAAATAATGCTATTCTAGGGGGTCCCATTGGAAAGACATGTACCCATGCCTAAAGGTAGGTGGCTTCTCTAGATTACGCAATACTTCAAAAAAATGAGTGCCACAAGCAAAATCACTCCTCCCTTAAACGAAACGTTAAGTGATCGTACACCTTGCTGTCATGGTGCTCTTATGATTGTCCATCATTGGATGAAGCAATGTGATGTCACTGATTAAAGGAATGGACTTGGTCCTGATTTTTGAGTGATGGGTTAATGACACATTAATCATGCCTTACATTGAGAATTCATTCTACCCTGGGCCAGTTACCTCATGTCCTAATCTCTGCAGTCCCTTCTAAAATTTGCCTCACCTCGCTGTTCATGTAATTGGGACTCGTGACTTGTGTAGTGTTGAATTTATACCTCATCATGGTGGTATCTACATGTGTGTGTTTTGTTGCATTAGTGTAGATTACATTTAACCCTTCTAGTACCTACAGACATTTTAAGGTGTGGTTACGTGAGGGCATTATAGGTTGGAACCTACTTTGGGGAGGACCCACTTGCGTAACTTTTGTAATTTGTACTTGTTGCACACTACCACATCATTTTATACCCTACGAGTACTTCATTGCCAAATCTATTCTTTTCCTTATCATCATTCAAGTTCAAATGTTCCTATGAGCTAACACATGCCCTTTTCCCCCTACTCTTCATGATTCTCATTGACATATTCTACACTACTATACTCTTTGTGCCTTCAAAACTAATTTGTATTACCCTGGACCGCTTTGTATTGACCTACATGTCCTCAGTTTATACCTCGAAGTTTTAAAAAATGCTTTTAAAATTTAAAAATTTAATTAAAATTCAGTAACTTTTACAAGTGTCCCATTTTTGATAGGACATGATATTGGGTCCTCGATATCGAGTCCAACGCGATATCGGGTCCCCGCTAGCAAGTACGCAATATCTTGTCCTTAAATTATATATATACATGGGCCCCCTGTGTCTATCAACATCATTTGCAACTATTCACATGGGGGAAGTTTTTCAAATTTTCTTCTACAACTTGCGATTGCGCATCTCTTGCTTCGATCATCATAACTCGCTCACTGGTGCTCCAACTTTCATTCCGTCTAAACCTACTTGAACCCAGAGTGTTCAGCTTAGTTGTGGGGGAGGGGTACACACCAAATTGCGCATAAATTTTTTGAAATTCTTCATCACCCAAAGGACACTATCAAGGGTAATTAGTTACAAAAATAATAATAAACATGTGCCAAAAACAATTACATATTCTTATCTATACCAGGAATTAAACTTTGAAACAACCTAAGCAAAGTGGACAAAATATACAAATATTTTTGGGACATTTCGATAAAAACTCTTAACCTTAAAATCACACGGAAACAAAAAAAATCATTTAGGAAATAACTAAGGTATAACTTAACTTGGGTAAACAACCTTACTAATGCTTGACCCATGTGATTGCAGATGGCCCCAAAGCATAGACAATAAGAAGGTCCCTCTCAAGGTGTGTTTAAGCAACCTAAGAGAGGTAAAGGATAGGTGCTTGCTGAAAAGCACATAGAGTAGGAGGAGCACTCATTCAGTATCCATCAAGAAGACCCTGCTATTGTACAATCAAGATAGGCAAAAGGTGGAGCTACTGCAGTGCCTGAACCGAGACGACATCTCATGTTGCCTCCAGAATGTGTCCAGGCCATCCATGAAAGGTCCACATCAGCTGCAGTGATCATGGATCTAAACATTGGACCTTTCATGGAATATGCTCCCAAGGCCGTTAAGGACCACCTCAAAGGATCCCCATTATGACCTATCCTCTCCGAAAGTAGTGCCTGGTACATAGGAGAAATGTACCAATTCTGGCACAATAAAGAAGAAGGCACCATAGTTAACATTTTTGGTGTGACTATTGATTTCTCCATCCAAGCCATTTCGAAAGTGTTAAACCTTTCGAATACAAGGCCAAAGGTTGCTCGCTTGTCCACTCGCTCTGATGCTGATGCGCGTAAGGTTTGGTTAGATAGGGCATACGGTAAAGAAGATAAGACCTATGGAGAGTTGACATTGGAAGAGATAATCTACTTCAAAATTGGAACTTATCACATGTTCCCCACAAAAGAACTAAACAGAATTTCAACATATGCAGCAAGAGGAAGTGTGATATTGATGGGAAAGGTTAATGCTAACTTGCCTCATCTATATTTCATGGAGATCTTAAGGTGGTTCAAAGAACGTAAGACAGGGAAGTTTGCGTTACCCTTCCCTTGTCTCATCAAGAAGCTGTGCAAGCGTGCTGGTATTTGGGGATACATTAATGATGTCCTTAGAAAAGCCTAAATGCTTCATACGCTGAACTGCTAAAGCCACAGGCTATAAGGAAGATTACTGGTGAGATGCTAGGGCCAGAACAAGAGCAAGAACAGATGGTGGGGCCCATTGCAACTCAACTTGCAAGGCCCAGCCAACCTCCAAGCATGGGACCCAGTCAACAGTAAGAAGCAGGGCCTAGCACAAGCTAGCAAGACTAACCACTGCCACCACCATAGGACTATTGGCTATCGATGAGCCATCTCAGGGCCATCGTTGAGATAGTCACTTGGGGAAGTCGTGATGATGCAAATCTCTTTCACATCATCAATGATACCGTATAGCCCACTATCTCTATAGACCGTGCATGGGGCAAGATGTCCATTCAAATAGGAAGAGGGGAGAGTTATTGGTCACAACAGATTTCAGGGAACACTGCATCCTTTCAAGTGCAACTAGAGACTGGTGAAGGGGCCACAGTGGTGGTCATGTAGCATCAAGATGTAGCAGGAGCTGTAGAGGTGGTCACAGACAACATCAAAGAATCTTTTAACGTTCCTATTATGCCACCGGTAGACTTCGCAGGACCACGAGATGCTCAAACTCTTGTCAGTCCCTCAATGACCCCTGCAGAGCATGAGGACATGCTTGATCGATTGCTGCAAATAGGATAGGTGATGAAATCCTTGTTTGACATTCCATAGGATGTTACGATAGCAAAATAAAACCTTATCTCCACCAAAGGGAAGCTGGTCATGATAGAGATGAGGGCCGAGCACATAGAAGCAAAAAGTTGCAAGATTGTAAGAAAGGCTCATAACCCTGCAGGCCGCACAATGAGATCCCTCTCAATTTGTTCTTGCAGAGCAGCTAGACACCTTCAGGACCAAGCAACTCAAAAAATTGCTAACAAAAAATAAAAAGGTGGCTAAGGAAAAAGAGAAGACCGACTAGAATGCCTCTATGACACAAGCGCAAACTTATGTGCACGCCAAGGCACTCAAGGCCTTACAAGAAGAAAATAAACAACTCGTTGCTAACAATCTTCAGTTGACCTCTATGGAAAAACAAAAGAATGTTCTCAAATAGCATTTTCAACAACTGTGAGAACAACTAATCAAGGTCAACTAGGACATGAACCGCTTGGCTAGGGAAAATCGAACCCTCTCAATGGAGGAGGTACACACCATTTGTCAGAAGACGACCATTGAAATAAGCACGTGGTAGAATGAGGCTAAGCGACACGAAAAGTTAAAAGAGCACTTCCAAGACCAAGTGGGAATGTACAAAAAAATCATTGAGAAGGAGATCCATATGGCCAAGGCCCACATCAATACTTTCAGTGCTCAACACACTAATTTTTGAGCCATATTGGACACATGCATTTTCCCACCAGGCAAAACTGAAAAGTTGGGGCCTGCAAATCCAAGATCTCATAGAGTACACGGAGTTCAAAAGTCTATGGTATGCCAACCTAGCCATGTTGATAGCAGGGTGCCCGAAGACAAAGCTCGAGAAGCAAGTAGCTACCACCTATTCCAAGTATGAAGCAGGATTTGCAGAACACAAGAAAACATTCCAGAAGCTGGAAGTTGCAAATTCTGAATTGGAGGTGGTTAAACCAAGCTACCAAGGCCAAAAATATGTTGCAACGGACTTGGCTCGATGGCTTACAAATTTTTAGAAATACAGGAACAAAGCTAGAGCCTACGAGGAGGAACGACAGTTGTTTGCGGGTACGTCAAGGCAAACATAATGTTTCCACAACTACCATGCCCATAGGAGGTGCTGACTCCATCAAACATTGGAGCATTAGCATGGATGGCATAGGATCCCCAAACTGAAGAGGAGAAACTCTAGGCACTACTTCAACGTCATCAAATTCCAACACCTGGAGTGCAGGACAAAGGGAAGCAACCCATGGAGGAGCCACCGCCACCAAGAACCACATGAGTTCCACCCAATTTTGTAATGTTGGAAATTTTGCATTTTTCGTGTTATGTATAAATTTTGTTCTATTCAATTCTCCACTATGGCATGAATAGATTCCCTATTAGTTAATAATCCCATACCTATCCAATGTGTCATCAATGGGGCTAATTCTCATTTTGACTCGAGGACAAGTTTTCACTTAGTCGTGGGGGTATGATGAATCGCGATTCATCTAGTTGCGATATCGAACCCACGATATCAAATATGAAATATTAGGTACACGATATTGCACCCAACAATGATATCGAATCTATGATATTGTGGTTCCTATGTGGACCTATAAATACACATGTAGGAACATGGGAAAGGAGGTTTTTCTAGTCAGTTTTAGTAAGTTAGTTTAGTGTAGGATCTTTTTGTTAGATTTTCCTCTTAACCCCTTCTCCCAGTGCATGCC
>MNCI01009513.1:118539-161782 GCA_015680685.1 Gnetum montanum | reverse complement strand
TAACTAATCATAAAATAATAATAAACTAATATTTACAACTTACATAAACAAATAAAATAATCGTTAAATAAACAATTAACTATATGAAATATAGGATGAAATTAATTAAAATGCGTAAGTTTGACAAAAATACTTATTAAAATTGAACAAATTTTTGGGTTCAACAAGCCTCGTCTATGGATCTAAAGCAGTTTTTCCACTTGAATTACAAGTTCCATCACTTCAGGTAATCCTCTCGAACTTCATCAATGAAGGTCAGAACAAGAAGTTGAGAATGATAGATCTTGACTCAATAGAGGAGGAGTGCATGCGTACACTTGATAGCATTGAATGGTATTAAGAAAGGCAATAGCAAAAGCATCATCACAACCAGCATCAACACCCAATCAGGAGAGGGAACCTAGTCCTCAAGGTCATTCACAAACCCATGGATAAATTCTCAACTAATTGGGAAGGGCCTTTCCTGATCACTAAGACCTATGACAATGGAGCATTCAAGCTTGTTGATTAAGATGGAAACAACTCTGCCATTCCAGTGAATCATTCGCACTTGAAGTCATACTATATCTAGCATGCAGCACTGCACATCAATGAAACAAGGTGAGCACTTGCCCACTACGATGTTAAACTGGCATAGAGATCCACTATGACTATAAACTAGCACAACTTGTACTTAGGTCATGATGTTAAACTGGCATAATGCGTCCGCTAAGACTATAAACTAGTAGTCCACCATGACTTTAAACTAGTAGTCTTCCATGACTCTAAAGTGGTATAGCATGTCTACTAAGATGTTAAACTAGCACAGAGTAGTCTACTAGGATTATAAACTAGCATAACATGGTCTACCAGGATGTTAAACTAGGTCCAGTGGTTTTCTAGGACCTTAAACTAATAAATCCATGGTCTACCAAGATCATATATTAGGTTTGTAGTCAGTTGTTAATAACTTTTTTCATCCTTCTGCAACCAAGCAAGCAAGCATACTACAACTCTCCTTCTATACCAAGCGAGTGAGCACACTATATATCTAGAATAATGCACTTGCAATCTACGCAACCTATGTCACTGATGTGGCCTTCTATATTCTATCATTTGCAGTCTATTTGCATTTATGCATTGTGTGCTTTTCTTATCTTCTTAGAGTTGTGTTTGTAGGACAAAACCCCAAGCAGTCATACAAAGGTACATCTCATCATAGTAGAAAGTTGTCACATCACTCCAATATGCATGATTAGACTAGCTAAACCTATCAAGAGTGCATATTCCTATTATCTTGTTAGAGCCTACTCACATGTAGTCCTACATCCTGATACCCTTTCATTCCCTACATAGTAAGGATCGTAAGCCTGTCTAATGCTCACATGCTGTGACCACATGACATCCTCTTCAAATCAAGCTTTAAACCCAAGTTGGATGCAACATGAGTCATCCCATGGGGATCCTTTGTCCACCAGTCAAAGCCCAGGCAGATGTAACATAAGTCATCTTGGGGAAGAAACACCTATTGTATAGATGTAATGAAGTCTCACCAATGACAAAGCAAAGCCCATCTAGTGACACGTAACTCACTTGATAGGAAGCACTTCACAGTAAGCATTTAGTAATGTGTAGAGCCTAAAGAAGGATCACCCCGCCCAAGAAAAAAAGTGGGGGGCAAAGGGAAAAAGTACATTGCCAAGCAATCTAGTAGTAAAGTAGTTCCATAGCCGACCCAGCCTTGAACCTACATCTTGACTCTCTCACAAGCACTCCAATGAGAGGTCAACGTTTTCACGAGCAATCTACTCTGGTGCTATGTTCACCATCAACTGTGATGTCCTTGCATCATAACATCCCGTTTGTACCTCATCTTTCCTTTTATTCCCAGCACATCACCTACACCTGTTACTTCCACTTCTCATCTAGCATACCACTATCCACAACACTCTTGAGCATAGTGCAGCAACATCCAATCACACATAGAAGAGTGATGTTGGTGCCAAGTTCGCTATGGTGTTTTGTTATTCTTTGTCGAGGTCTCTCAAGCCACCCCTCTAGACATCAACAAATAGGGGCCAATGAAACACCACCAAATCTGGACTATGGCATCCCAGCTGCAAATTTTGGTAAAGTGTGGGAACTACGCTCAACCCCTTTGCAAAGCATAGAGAGCATAGTCTCCCAGAGTGTAGTTAGTGGAAAGCTAGTTTTATAAGTTTTGCCAAGTCCTGGGACTACGCTCGCCCCCAACCAAGAGTGTAGTCACCTTTTAGAAGAGTGTAGTTAGCAAGGACAGTCTCCAGTGGCCTTCACAGGATAGTAATGATGCTTAGCTTAGCTTCAAAATGTAGTTAATTCACCTTCGACAAGTGTAGTTGACAAAATACTTCTTTTTTGTATCCCCTTTTGCCCCAAAATTGTAACTATGCTCGACCCCATGTAAGAGCATGGAGAGCGTAGTCCCACAAAGTGTAGTCTCTAAGTTTCATTTTTCAAGTACCTTGCAGTCCTCTTGGTGCACACACATGCAATTGACAATGTAGTCATAGTCCCACAAAGTCCTATAGGGCATAGCAAAGTGCAACACCATCAACCCCATTAGCATACCACATGAATAGTAACTATGCTGAGCATAGTCCTAGCCATCCCATCCACCACATGGTAGCCATCCCACATTCCTTGCTAACCCTAAACCTATAAATATCCACATCTTTAACATTTGTAAGAGAGAAAAAAAAAGGGAAAGAATACCATAGCCTAGTAGAACACTGCATCCAATAGTACACCATGGTAGCCAACCTAGCGGATGCAAACGCCTTAGCAGAACACTAGTCTTCATAGCCAGATAGCTAAGGGATTGTGACTACGTTGTCAACCTATACCTGTTGTACATTATGTATCTTCTAACCTCCTTTTTGGTGTTGACTATGCTTAACCTCATTTGGGGTGGTTCTCCACTTTATTTTCTGTGTTCCTTTGCATTCTCTGCACTTTATTTGCATTTTTCACTATTTTACTGTGTAAACACACTTGAAACTACACTTAGGTGGTGGTCCTCGCACATTGACACCATCCACCTCACTAAAACGCTTAACTACACCCGTCCCCTCGAGCGCCTGTAACTATGCTTGACCCCATTGACACCACAAACACCACAAAAATTGCCTATACCCTTAGCACTATCTCACATTAGCACTATAGCGAACCATGATGCACCCCCATTACATTCGATAATTTCTTGTTCAATCAGCTAGATCATTCAAGGCACCCCATCTCCACCTCAAGCAAGTCCTCACATGGATTCGGGGTTAGGCTATGCACCTGTGGACCTCAATGTTTGATGTAACATAATTTGTTAGACTCTGATATCAAACCCGCAATATCGGATCCACAATATTGAGTACGTGATATCGCGACCTAAATAATGATATTGGATACACGATATCGTGACTCCTGTGTGAGCCTATAAATATGCATTTGGGTGCACAGGAAAAGGTAATTAAGAGTCAGTAGGTAGAAGTAGAGTTTTTTAGTTTAATTCTTTCCCTTCCCCAATGCATGCCTGCAGTGTGATGATTGTAATTGTACAGAACCTTTATTCGACTGTGACGTACTTGGACACGCACATGACCGGCAATAAAGATCGAGATTACTTCATCATTGTAGCATTCACTTAGTTTTAATTACTTAATTATTATTGTTATTTATTATTTTCTTAATTAATGTTTCCTTACCCTCCTTTACTATCCTTGTTTCTAAATGTGGAATGAGTACAACTTAATCATGAGCATTTAAGTGTGACTACTTGGTATCCCAATAGCATACCTAGGACATGTGCTTGGTAATCCTAGTAATAGCACACTAGGTCCAAGATGTGTATGGATGATTAAGGACAGATTCTCATCACACTTAGGCTAGCTTATATTCTCTCTCCCATTCCCTCTTAGCTTGATCAAAGTTATTTTCCATTACCTCTAGGAGTAGCACTAGTTTAGGACCACATCATACACCTTACTCTGGACTAAACCATACGTGACAAAGCAAATACTAGTCTAGGTGGGAAGACAACGAACTGCGATCAACGTGTAACTATCTAGATATCACAACTAGTCTATCTACGGAGTTCGACTAAATCATGCATGAACGCTCATATTCATATGGTTGAGTGTAGGGGTACCTCGCCACTCATCATTGGTGCCATTGCGGGGGATCGAACCTGGGTCACCTGCGTGACAAGCGGGAATACTCACCACTATACTACAACACTATATCGGGTCTGCGCTATCGGGTACGTGATATCATGTTGATAAAAACTATATATATTGACCCCCCTCCCTCCCATGCACATCAACATCATTTTACATTGTTCATGCGAGGGGAGTTGTTCAAATTTTCTTCCACCAACTTGCTAGCTTGCGCACCTATCGTTCAAACATCCATAACTTGCTCGTTAACACTCTAATTCCCATTCCAATTGAACCTATCAGAACCTGGAGTGTTCAGCTTAGTCATGGGGGAAAGGTACACTCCAAGTTGTGCATAATTTTTCCAAAATTTATCATCACCCAAAGGATATCATAAAGGGTAAATGACCATAAAAACTATTAAACATGTTGCCAAATCAATTTTATCTCTTCACTCATACCATGAGAATTAATTTTTGGAGCCACCTAATCAAATTGGGCCCAATATCAAAACTCTTAGGGGACATTTTCATAAAAATTTCCTAACTCTAGATCACACTAAACAAGAAACAAATTCATTAAAGGCAAGAAGTAAGGGTATAAGTCAAATTTTGTAAACAACCTTACTAATACTCGACCTCGTGTGATTGCAAATGGCCCCTAAATACAGACAATAAGGAGGACCCTCTCAAGGTGCGTCCAAACGATCAAGGAGAGGTAGAGGCTAGGCGTCTCCTGAGGAATGTGCAGAACATGAGGCACAATCATTCAACATCCACCAAGAGCCTCCTATTACTGTGCAATCAGGACAGACAAAAGGATGAGTCACTGAAGCACCTAAATAGGGACAACATCTCACGTTGTCCCCAGAGTGTGTTTAGGCAATCCACAAAAGGTCCACGTCAGCAGCTGTGATCGTGGAACTCAACTTTGGACCTTTCATTGAGTTTGCTTTTGAGGTAGTTAGGGACCAACTCAAAGGATTCCCATTATGGCCCATCCTCTCTGAAAGTGATGCCTGGTACCTAGGAGAGACATACCAATTTTGGCACAATAAAGAAGAAGGCGCCACAGTTGATATTGGTGGTGTGTTTGTAGATTTCTCTGCCAAAGCCATTTCAGAAGTGTTAAATCTTCCAAATACAGGGCCAAAAGTTGCTCACCTGCCCACTCGCTCTAATGATGATGCACAAAAAATTTGGTTGAAAAGGGCGTATGGCAAGGAAAACAAGGCATATGGAGAGTTGACCCTAGAAGAGAGGATCTATTTCAAGATTGGTACTTATCACATCTTCCCAAAAAAAGGGTTGAATAGAATCTCTATGTATGTGGCCAAAGGAACTGTGATATTGATGGGCAAGGTTAATGCCAACCTCCCCCATCTATATCTAATAGAGAATTTGAGGTGGTTTGAGGAATGCAAGATAGGAAAGTTTGCATTGCTCTTCCCCTATCTCATCAGGAAGTTGTGTCGATGTGCTGGAATTTTAGGGTGCACCAATGATGTCCCTAGAAGAGCCCAAAATGCTTCATTTACTAAATTGCTAAAGCTACTAGCCCCAAGGAAAAGTGCTCGTGAGACACTGGAGCCGAAATAAGAATAAACAATGGAACCCACTGCAACTCAAACTGCAGGGCCTAGCCAACTCCCAAGCACAAGGCCTAGTCAACAACAAGAAGCAGGGCCCAACATAGGCCAGCAAGACCAACTGCCACCACTGCCTTAGGATTATCAATCGTTGATGAGCCATCTCAAGGCCATCACTAAGACGGTCAGCTAAGGAAGTCGTGATGATGCCAATCTCTTCTAGGTCATCGATGACATTGTATGATCCACAATCTCCATTGATCACACATGGGATGAGGTGTCAATCCAAACAGAAGGAGGGGAGTCACACTGGTCACAACAGATCTCGAGAAACATTGCATCCTTTCAAGTGCAATTAGAAACTGGTGAAGGAACCACAGTAGTGGTCATGTAGCACCAAGATGCAGCGGGAGCCGCAGAAGTGATTATAGACCACATAAAAGAATCATTCAATGTTCCTATTGTGCCACCGGTAGATCGTACGGGAGCACGCAATGCTCAAACTTTGGCCGATCCCTCAATGACTCCTGTGAAGCATGAGGATATTCTCGATTGATTGATGCAGATAGAACAAGTGATGACGTCCTTGTTTGACATCCCGCAAGATGTCACAACAACTCAATCCGACCTCATCTCCATCAAAGGAAAGCTGGTCATGGCAAAGATCAGGGTCAAGCATGTAGAGGTAGAGTTGGAAAGACTCCAAGAGAAGCTCTTCACCCTACAAGCTACACAGCGGGATCCATCTCAATTTATCCCCATAGACCAGCTAGAGTCTTTCAAGATAGAGCAACTTAATAAATTATTGGTAGAGAATAAAAGAGTGATGAAGGAGAAAGAGAAGGCCGACTAGGATGCTTCCAAGGCACAAGAGTAGACATATGCGCATGCCAAAGCACTCAAAGCTTTGCAAGAAGAAAATAAATAGCTTGCCATAGACAATCTCTAGTTGACCACCATGGAAAAGCAAAAGAATGTTCTCAAAGAAAATTTTTAGCAATTACGAGAATAGTTAGTCAAGGTTAATCAGGACATGAATCACTTGGCTATAGAGAATCAAACCCTTTGAATGGAGGTATGCGCAATCTATCAAAAGACTGCAATTGAAATAAGCACATGGAAAAACGAGGCCAAGCGACATGAAAAGTTGAAAGAACACTTCAGGGACTAGGTGGGGATGTATAAGCAAGTAATTGAAAAATAAATCCATATGGACAAAGCCCACATCAACACCTTCAGTGCTTAACACATTGGTTGGAGGGCCATATTGGATACCTATGCATTTACCCACCAAGTAGAACTCAAAAGCTGGGACTTGTAGATACAAGATCTTATAGAGTACATGGAATTGGCAAACCTGCAATATGCCAATTTAGCCATGTTAATAGCAAGACACTTGAGAACAGAGCTGCAGAAGCAGGTAGCTACCACCTACACAAAATATAAAACAGAATTTGTTGAGCACAAGAAGATGCTGCAAAAATTAGAAGTGGCAAATTCTGAGTTAGAGGTCGTCAAAACCAACTACCAAGGACAAAAATATGTCACAGCAAACTTGGCTCGATGGCTTATAGATTACTAAGAATACAAAGATAAAGCCAAAGCCTACAAGAAGGAACGACGGATGTTTGCGGCCTGGTATGTCAAGGAAAATCAAATGTTCCCGCAACTACCGTGTCCATGGAAGGTGCCGACTCCATCAAACATTGGAGCATTAGCATGGATGACACAGGACCCTTGAACTGAAGAGGAAAAGCTCCAGGCACTCCTTCAAAGCCATCAAATTCCAAAACTTGGAGCACAAGATAAGGGGAAGCGACCCATGGAGGAACCATCATCACCACGAATCATATGAATGCCAGTAGATTTTGTAATTTTGTAATTTTGTGTCTGTGTCCCAATTTTGTTCTATTCAATTCTCCACTATGGCATGAATAAATTCCTAGTCAGTCAATAATCCCATACCTACCCACTGTGTAATCAATTGGGCTTGTTCTCATTTTGTTCGACTCAAGGACGAGTTTTCATTCAATCATGGGGGTATGATGAACCATGATTTATCAGGCTTTGATATCAAATCCACAATATTGAGTATGCGATATCACGACCTAAATAATGAAATCAGATACATGATATCATGATTCCTGTGTGAGCCTATAAATACACATTTAGGTGCACAGGAAAAGGAAGTTAAGAGTCAATAGGTAGAAGTAGAGTCTTTTAGTTTAATTCTTTCCCTTCCCTAATGCATGCCCGCAGTGTGATGATTGTAATTGTATGGAACCTTTATTCGAGTGTGATGTACTTGGACACACACATGACTAGCAATAAAGATTGAGATTACTTCATCATTGTAGCATTCACTTAGTTTTAATTGCTTAATTGTTATTGTTGTTTATTGTTTTCTTAATTAATGTTTCCTTACCCTCCTTTACTGTCCCTATTATTAAATGTGGAATGAGTACGACCTAATCACGAGCATTTAACTATGACTACTTGGTATCCCAGTAGCGTACCTAGGGCATGCACTTGGTAATCCCAGCAGTAGTACATGAGGTCCAAGATGTGTACAGATGATTAAGGACAGATGCTCATTGCACTTAGGCTAGCGTAGATTCTCTTTTCCATTCCCTCTTAGCTTAATCAAAGTTATTTTCCATTGCCTCTAGGAGTAGCACTAGTCTAGGACCACATCATACACCTCACTCTGGACTAAACCATATGTGATAAAGCAAATACTAGTCCAAGTGGGAAGACAGCAAACTCTGATCAACGTGTAACTATCTAGATACCACAACTAGTCCGTCTGCGGAGTTCGACCTGATCGTTCGTGAATGCTCGTATTCATATGGTTGAGTGTAGGGGTACCTTGCCACTCATCAGTGTTCCAGCCGTCGATGTTTTCGGTTGTTACACATACCTTCTAAATTTTGTAAAGGAACTCGAGGAAGAGTTTTTATTCAGTTGTGGAGGTATGATGAGCATCAAAGTGTCACGTTAACAAGCCCTCATTGACGTGGCCTCATCGATGGGGCCCCATCGACATAGCCTTGTAATAAAAACTATAAATACGAGCTCAAAGCTATGTTTATGTGGAGTCAAGTCATAGTTGTAGCAGAGCTCTTGTAGTTTTTTCCATTTGAGAGTTAGAATATTTCTCTGAGTGTCTATAGTAGGAGTCAGAAAGTGTATGGATCTTTATTTGAGCACTGTTGTACCTAAACCACACTAGTGTGTACGGTAATAAAGATAAGCCTTTTGATCAAACCTTGCATCACTTAGAATAGATTAATGATTTATTTATGTATTTATTGTTTTCATTAATTATGTAATTAATTAAGCTCAATTAGAATTTAAGCGATTAGTTAATTAATTAAGCTAAATAGATTAAGCACATCAGTACAATTGCTTCGAGTGTAAACACATATTTGCTTGGTAATCCTAGCAGTGTTATTACTTGGTTCACCCAGTATAACGCTTGGTAACCTAACAGTGGATACATGGGTTCAAGACATGTATGGAAAGTGGGACTGGATACTTATGTTAGGACTAGTTAGAGACTAGTTAAGTAGTTAGATTAAATTAGTTATTAAATTACTTCATCTCTCTACTTTAAGTACCAAAGAACATAAAACATAAAATGACAAAAAATCATATGCCTCAATTACACTTAACCATGCCTTTGTACATCACAAATGTAATTAGGAAGACAACGAATGACCATTAGGGCAAGGTTGACTTCCTAAACGACTAGTGTACCAAAAGACATAGAGTTCATGGAATTCGACCGAATCAGGCATAAACGCTTCATGATTTGTATGGTTGAGTGTAGGGGTACCTTTTGTCACTCATAGAAAAGGATAGATCTTCACTTTTAAACTTGACTATTAGAAAGTTCAATGGCTAAATTTTGCCAATGCAAAATTGTTTGTTTAACTAAATTATAAGTCAAGTCTAAATTAGAGTCATGAAAGGTGAAGAAGCTTTTTTAGAAATTTGGGGAAAAGTTATCAGATCGAAGTTCTCTATTAAACAATGGCTTACCTATGTTCTAAACTTCAATATTTTGGATTTCCCATTCCTTTTCCACTTATTGCAATGAATTTGAATTCCTTTTTCATATATTTTGGGATTGCCACAAAGTCACAAAAATTGTTATGCTTGTATCTAAGGTGTATTTTCCCAATCTCTTGCTACAAGCAATTCTTTTTTAATTTATATCATTATGATTAATAATCATCTACAAGCTATAATTATGTCAAAATTATTTTTTAAAAATACAAAAGCAATGAAATGATCATTCTTTAAAAACACACTCTATATCTCTTTCAAGTAGAATTGTTATTTCATTGGTTTACTCTTAAGTAAAGTTGCAAATGGCTTGTGTACAATCAGAATTTGCAACTAATGCAACTCATAGACATGTTCAAAATCAAGTACAAAATTGGAGATACTTTTTTTGTTTGTATGTAGAGCAACTTTTAACTTTATTTTGTATGTTAAAGATGGAGTTAAACTTCACCTATCAATTTCTATCCTTTGAATATATTATGATTATTATCTAAATAATATATGCTATCATTATTCACCCAACACTAATTTAAGGTGGAGCATTTTTGTTGTATAATGCATGATTTCTACGGCTCTAAAATCCTTCATGGGTGGTCTTATACCATTATGGCAAATACCTTAAGGTATTTTGGAAAACTCTATTTTTTTTATCATAGTGATAATGTAAAATCTGTTTTATTTTCATTTTTTATATTAATAAAAGTCTAAAAGTTTTTATTAGGTACCAAAAGAAAGGGAATAAAAAATAAAAAACCATCATGAGTAGGACAAATGTGAATGGATGCATAATAATTACGCTACAACCGTTACATTCCATNAGGAAACATGTTAACTTAGCATTCCACAGGGTGTGGAAATGCAATCCAGAGGTCAACCATTCGCTGAAATGTGTGTATCTTTTCCAGGGTGTGGATTGTCGAATGAGAACAAAGATGGAAGAAAGAGGAAAAAGGCCAAATGGTGTAGAAAACTGTGGCTTAATTAGGAGACTTTCTTCTAAAGCGAGGCTTGATGATGGTGATTATTTGGATCTCCGATATGACCCCATGGCTGCAATAAGAGAAACAACTGGTTAGCATTTATCTTGAATTTTGGGGCTTGAGATGTAATTTGGAAGTGAACATGCCGAAGAATTTGCATTTTTTCTGACGTAGTTAGGTGTAAGGAGTTTGAATTAATTGTCTTTTGAAAAAGTGTGGTATATCTACGTTTCCAAATATTATATAAAATGATGGGCCTAAGGAGCTTCCATAGGAAATGAGAGTTTGTGGACCTGGTAGGTAAGAGACCAAACATTACGGCCTCTTGTGTAAGAGTGCATGAGGGAAAAACCTTAGAAGCCCATTCCCATGCATGCTGAGCAAATGGGCAAAGCCAAAAAACATGGACAAAGGTTTCAGGGTCATTACATAAAGGGCACTTAGGGGATTGAATCCCAAGGTATGCTAAACGTTTCCCGATAGGAAGACCTTGATGAAGAAAACACCAAAGGAATTGTTGAATTTTGGGAAGAGTCGGGAGATGCCAAATTTGGTTGAAAAGAGAGATCCAAAAATCCTCTGATTCTTGTTTATTCCAAGATCGATTGCAGCGTAGAATGACTTCGGAAGAATCGTGTAACAATTGGAAGGGAACATGTGGCCGATAAGGAAAAACTTTTGACCCATTGGACCAATAGAGGCCATGAAATATACCTTGGATAGCACCATCTAGGTGTAATGATTGATGAAGAAATGTATGTATCTGGTGGAAGCAAAGCCGCATTGCTTTCGAAGCTCCATATAGGTTTTCAAATGCTTCCCAAGAAATCCATTGATTAGCAAGACGAAGACAATTAAGGGAAATCACTCCCTTCCGGTACCAAATAATGGCTAATCTTGCATTAGTAATGGCAAGAGGGGCAGGGGTCAAGGGTAACCACCAAGGGCAAAGCATGGGAAGGAGAGTAGGGTTAAGATGGATATTAGACCAATTAATATGATGGTGGAGAACTTGCCAAGCCTTCCATATGCTTTTGAAGACATGGGAACCAGGAATGGAGATAGAATGAGGAGAGAAAATCCAATTAATAGGATGGATGTTTTTCCAAAAAGGCTTATGTTTAGGAAAACTTTGATGAAGCCTTAGCTGGAGAAGATTTCCAATTATGTCAGAGGTGTCCAGTTGCACTAACCACTTAGCAACTAAGGTGAGACCCTGTTTGTAGGAATTCAACAGACCTAACCCTCCTTTGTTTCTAGGAAGAGTGACAATGTTCCAAGCAACACGATGAAAACCTCGTTGGGAATCTTTAGAAGACCACATGAAGTCTCGAAATAACCGCTCATGAAAGTCTCGAAATAACCGCTCATGAAAGGGAATAAAAGTCTAAAAGTTTTTATTAGGTACCAAAAGAAAGGGAATAAAAAATAAAAAACCATCATGAGTAGGACAAATGTGAATGGATGCATAATAATTACGCTACATTCCATTGGTGGATTCAAAAACATTAATTTGATAAGCTATCCAAATTTACAACATGTAAATAAGTGTAAAAGTGCCTTCTCTCTTATACTTCTACGAATTTTTATCCTCTTGCTTGTAGCGAAACAAAATCATTGGCTTTGGTGATTTCATGAAATCAAATGCAAGAAAGTGCATATCTGTGGCAAATAATTAGGTTGCTTAATCGGTGAATGCAAACTGTCTTTTCTCAATTTGCCGCCAAGGAAAACGATTCTGTGAAGTTTTAAAATCGAACGAGTATCGAACCCTGAAAATTACATAACACTACTTTCAAAATCCAAAAGCCTTCACCCAAAGCACCGGACTTTTCTGCGAAATGAAAGATTACTGAACCTTCAGATTACAGATGTTGGGCATACCAGTTTGAATTGGCTTCTTAATAAATGTCTCGTGGCCAATTAAGCAAATCACATGACGCAGAATCATTGACCCAAAACGCGAAACCCAGTAAATATTCTGGGTGACAGCGACAAACGCAAGGTTGGAACTCCAAAATCCTAAGCTTGCCGGCATAGAATATTCCTGCAGCGCTCTGTTTCGAAAGCGCCAAAACAGCGTCTGTTCCTCGAAACCAGGAAACCCTCTGTCGTCAGCGATCCGTTAATCCAAAAAGTTCAAATCCGGGCAAAACCCACATCTAATCGACGCATGAATCCCTTTATACCCTTAAAAAATCACAGAACCACAGTAAAAACCCATGAAGCCATTACTGTATCGCCGCGCCTGCAGCAGCAACGGTCGATTTAGTCCCCTGTGTTCAAACTTGAGAAAGTCATTCAATGCTAAACCACACCCACTATTCAATGCCTCCGTGAACCTGCAATCCGCTTTCAAATTCCGTCCGGGAAGTGGACAAGAAACATAAAATAATTGATCCTGACTTGACCACTGTGCAGCAGAAGAAGCCTCTGTGTTGTTTTTGTTGGTTTAATTTTCCGGAAAACACTATCGGTGAAGTTATTGTTATTTTGGAGGACATGAAACCCTTGCATTTTATTCAAATTGCTCCGCGGTTGCTTCAGCAATCTCCCAAAGAAGCAGACCCACTTCGTGCCCCGAAATCAGGGCGTCACTTTCCTGTAGACTTTTTCAAAGGTATGAATAGACCATGCCGATTACGCGTTTCCAACGCTGCCTGGGCCTCACCGACTCTGATAATATTATCAAATTGAGGAAGGTAGCATGTTTTTCTTTTGTTTAGGCATTAAGTTCTTCTCCCGTTCGGCTTCTTGATTGTTATCAAAGATTCAGAGTTGAAGTTTGTCCATTCCCTTCATTGCATGAAATTTTGGTTTGCTACCGATCAGGGTGTTGCTGGGGTTATTGAATCAACGCCCAAGCTATCAGAAGCCAATTCTTTAACAGTGGACGACCGTCACGCTGAGCTCGTTGCTATTTGGGAGGTATTTGGATATTTTGAGCTTCTTAATGATTGTTTTTGGTTGGATTGTGGTATAAGATTCTGATCTGGAAATATGAAGAAACCGTAGCAAAGAATATAAAGATTAAGGATTTTGAGGGTTATTGCTTAGGATTTTTTGTCATTTAACCTTCTATTCCTTTGATTCTGATTACCGGTTAGGAGTACGTCAGAGAATCTTAAGAAATATTTGTCAATCAATGCTGATCAGGAACATTTGTTTTCTGATCATCGATTTTGGGTTTTTGATTTTTGATCAGGAAATAGGTGAAAATCAAACAAAGAAACTTGGGGAGCTGCACTCCAATATCTTAGCGGCCTTGGATAAGGTCTATGACAAGGTCAGTTCTTTTGGCTCTTTGAGAGCGACGTTTCTTTCTCCTACTGCATTTCAAGCACTTGTGCCAAACAATCTTTTCTCGGTGGAAATGAATTGCTTTATTCATTATTTCTTCACTGTTAAGTTTTGTTTCAGTTATTATTTAAATGCCTTATATGTTGTGGAGTAGTATAGAAATATTAATTGGGTTGATGAAATTCGCTTCTGGTTTTTGAATCAGGCCATGGAAGAATCTGTTAGGAAAAGGATGGCCTTAGAGATCAGTGTGGCCGAGAGTGAAAAGAGGCTCAAGGAACTCCTTGGCAGCAAAGCTAATCAGGTACCCTATTTATATATTTATCCTTTATTGCTCATTTTATGTTTGCCTCAAAGGACGTTTTGTTTTGAAACGTCACTTCAATTGGGATCATGGGACTGCATCCAAATTATGGTTTACAAACCTGAGATCTGTTCAGCTTTTCGCTGTGTTTATGCTACGTTGTTAGCTGTAGCATATTGTGCTGCATTACTACATAGATTTTGGTTTGATATAGAATCCTTTGTTAATCAAGTATTAAACATCTTTATTCCAGGCAATTGCCTCAAAAGCTTTGCCACTTCGGAGGAGGCTAACCATGAATTTGAATAAACTGCAAAGCTTGGACAGTAAAAGAGTAGGAGGATATGGTTGGGTGGGTGGGTTCCTTGTGATTTCGCAGCTCAGGGAACGAGTTGTTGGTTTAAGAGAAACTTTAGGACTTCCAGCCTGCAGTCCCTCTGCAGATCTTGATGAGGTAGTGGATATACCGTGCATCAGATTGAAGCTTAACATAATTATCAATTTGTTATATATCTGCTTCATTACTCAGTTTATTAATTTTTTACCGTTTGAGGATTTTTTAAATTTTCCAACCGTTAAAATTTTTACTTTTTGTAGTTATTATCTAGCACAATGGAGGCCCTGCAAAAGGTGTATCCTGGAATAGTACTGGCTGCACTTTCAGTTACACCCACAGCGGGTGAAGAAAAACCTATTTTTGTGGTACGGTACTACTGTTTTTATAAACATCATCTAAGAGATAATTCATTTAGTCATGCTGTCCTTTCTCAGATTATTACAATCCTTCATGAAACAGAGACTGCAAAGGTTTTACAAGACTCTTCGAGCCATGGAAGACACATGTGCAGAATCATTTGCTCAGGGGAACGATGCTGTTGTCTTTGGCAAAGAGTTGGGGGAAGACAACTCCGATTTCACTGAGAACCCTAAACTGTCAAGCATCTCTAACAGGAAAGGCTCAGTTACAAACACTAGGACTCAAAAGCACAGGAGAAAGCCTTCCGAGGATGCAACCAATTTGGAACAACTGAGTAAGTTACTGATTTATTGAGACATCGGTCTCGTTTATTCATCATTTAGCTAGTTCTGGCGCTTATTAAGTAAACAAATGTTCTTTGTTCATAGGCCAAAAGATTTTTCAAAAGCTTGAGGACTTGAGCAAGAAGGCAAAAACTGTTCTTGCAATGTCAAAGGACAGTGAAAATCAGGATACAGATTCGTCAGACTTTTCTTCTTCTCAAAGTTGTGATTCCTGGGCAGAAGCAACATTAGAGAGCAAGGAAAAATGTGGATCACCACATACCCCTACCTCAGTTTTGCCTACCAGAACACAAAAGTCTCTAAATCCTTTCAACCCACCTTTGCTTTGGCTTCCTAGGACTGTGGTTCTAGGCAACTCACATTCCCATGCTGTGGGCACGCATCTTTCCAATTCCTCTTTGGCCCCTAAGCAGAACACGTTGAAACGTGAAGAATCTCCTGTCAAAAGCAAACCCAGTTTATCTAGCCAGGACTCAAAAGTTGGGCACGGTGAAATGACAATGGAAACTGTATTAACTACAAATAGTCATCAACGCAACCAGATCCTTGACGACAAAGCTCAAAAATCTGCCAATCTATCAGAGGTATTTGCTGAAGCAGCTTCACTGCCTCTTCTGAGACTCCCATCTCCACCTCCACCTCCACCTACCAGGAACATCTTGAAACCTGAATCAAACAAGGTTGAGGAGAAAATCACTTCATGTTATCAAAATACAAAATTTGTTGATCAAAACACGATCATGGAAACTTCATCAGCCACAGACAGTGACGAAAACAGAGATCTTTCTGGTTGCAGTGTAGAAAAATCTCTCCCCCCATCACAGGTATTTGCTGCAGTAACTTCATCGCCTCCTCTGAGATCCCCATCTCCCACTGCACCTTCTACCATAGATGAAATTCAAATTACCCCAAATCCTCTCACCCCTCCTCTGAGGGAAATCACCAACACACCTGCTCCAGTGGTGGAAAAAGTCACCCCCAAAATTCTCACCTGTCCTGAAGAGATAATCAAAGAGACACCACCTCCCACAGTTTCAGAAGAACCTACTCCAGAAGCTCAATCTCCACCTCCAATTCCTACTGTAGATGAACATAAACTTGCAGTCGTAGATCAGAGGGAAGAACCTCCTGCTCAAACTGCAACAATCTCAATTCCTGCCAGCTTACAAACTCCACTCACAACTCCACATTCAGAGCCTAAAAATGCAATGGATTCAACTGTGCCAGTGACACCAGCCACACCAGCAATTACATCTCAGCCTGTTTTCTCACCAAATTCGGCATCTTCTTCCTCTGCTCCTGCTGTTCCAAGCACAATGAAGCCAAAACCAGCACCTCCTCCTCTTCCACCAATGAGCGGAGGAAGAGGCAAGCTTCCTCCTCCTCCACCTCCTCCTGGTGGTAGCAGGCCAGTGCTTCAAAGATCTAATTCCAAGTTGAAAAGATCCAGCCAGATTGGAAATCTGTACAGAGGCTGGAAACGCAAATTTGAGTGCCCTGTTCAACAGGGAAAATCATCTCCTTCTCGGAAAAGAGTGGGTGGCTCTGCAGGTGGTGGCAAGGGGGGCATGGCTCAAGCACTTGAAGAAATGAGCAAAAGGTCTGTTAAATCTTTTTCACTATTTTTGCTCAAATGCAACATATTCCTTAAGATGGTCTTCTGAGGCATGGCATAAGCCATCAAAAAGAGCTTGCATAAGTTGCATTCACTGAATTTAGGGTATTGCTCAATTTTAACAATCTATTAAGTTGAGTTTCATTTAATTATTTGAATGTAATGCAATTTTTTTTCTGTTTAACTTTCGCCAATGAATGAAGATAACCTGATAATGCAGGTCATCCTATTTCCAAAAGATAGCTCAGGATGTTGAACTCTTTGGTGAACAAATTACGTCGATGAAAATTGCAATTGACTCTTTTGAAACCAGAAACATGGATGAATTGCTGACTTTCTATCAAAGTGTGGAAAGCTTGCTAGAGAAGTTAACTGATGAATCACAGGTATGAATAAAGGCCTTCATATATATCAAATGGCAAAATAAAATTTGCTATTTTAGCCTTCAATTTTTAAGAAAAGGACACCCATTCAAAATTTTGGCAGGTTCTATCAAAATTCGACGGGTTTCCCGCCAAAAAACTGGAAGTAATCAGGACTGCAGCTGCCCTTTACTCCAAACTAAGTAAAAAATTAACTGAACTTAAATCATGGAAAGTTGAGCCTCCATTTGCTAAACAACTGGATGCAATTAACACCTGCTTTGAAAAGGTACTTATCTGAATATTGCAACGATGTCTTTTTCCTTTTTTGTCACTTTTTTTTCCAGTCTCCAAGTTTTCATTTTATCATTTCAAAAGCAAGATGTTGGAAGTCAAGATAATTGAAAGATATTACTAAAGATTGCTTTTAAAACGTTCCGTGTAAGCACCCACAAAAGTACAAAATATTAACTCCAAATTTAATTCCTGATTGCAATCAAAATTGTTGTATGCCAGAATTTAGAGTATAAGAACATGAATTATACTTTCCAGATACTGATATCCTATTATCTTTTTCCCACAGCTCAAGAAAGAAATAGAAGACATAGAGCGTGTCAAGGACAAAGATTCAAAGACCTTTCAAAGCCAGAAAATCCACTTTGATTATGACATAATCATTCGTGTGAAGGAAGCAATGGTTGATCTCTCCTCAAATTGTATTTCTTTAGCACTGGAGGTAGATATTTAATTCTATTCACAAAGAAGAATTGGCAACGGTGCTAAATGTTCCAGGTTTCATTGCTGATTAACTTAAATCTAAATTGTAGGAAAGCAAGGCAACAAAGACTGCAGTCAAAGAAAGAACTGGAAGCCTTAAAAGCACCAAGAATGATCGCCAACTAATCAAATGTTTTCAGAATTTATGGAAAACATTGCAACTCTCTTACAGGGTGTACAGTTTTGCAGGGGGTCTTGATGACCGTGCTGAAGAATTGGCAAGTCTCCTGGCCAAGGAAATGGACAGTTATCCTCAGTATTGTTGGTCATCATAATGTCTCGCTATTGTTTATTATGACTGGACTGGAACAGCCAGTATCTCGTTGGCTTCTTTACCATTTTTGCTATTTGATTGTGTTTGCTTGTTCACTTGAAAGTTTTCAGGAGGATGAACTAATAAATAAAAAATGCAGATGTTATATACAATTTAAGAAACCATCATGGAGAGTTCTCCAAACCTACTTCGAAAATATTATAATATATTTCTATGTGTTGGGATTTTTATTTTGCATTTATCATATTGAGATCTGTGTGTCATTTGAAATATATTTTTTACCATCTATAATATGCTTATACTGTTACAAACGCAGGAACATCAATCTTCAAATTTATGGTCATTCTGATTCTTGGTCGTATGCTAGAACTGCTACTTCAACACATGAGCTTATGCACTTTTTATAAAGCCCTTTTGCATTGATTCTTGGAGCCACATGGATCATCATTATGATATAATCAATAGGGAATGAATATTCTGTTAGGAAACAAATCAAGCGAATGCAAAAAACAAGCACACATGGAACATACAGAATTTTCGTGGTTCAGCAAGATCGTATCTAATTCATAGCCACACTAGAGTTTCATTATATATTTTGTAGATTATAGTTACAAGAGAGTTTTGAAACATTACAGAAATATGCATCAAGAAACGGCCAACCCTTCCAATTCTGTAACGGTTGGCCTTTCAACTTTTGGTACAATGTAACAACAGAAAACCAGATTGATCTAAAACAAAAAAAAAAAAAAAACTCTTGCAACCTTGCTTCTCCCATGTACACCATCAACTCCTAATGCAAGGCCTTCTCATCACTAACCATGGAGGCCTGCTAAGGTCATGTAGAGCCTCAACTTAGTAGTGGTGACCACTTTAGTCAACATGTCTGCAGGGTTCTCTGACCTAGGAATCTTCCTCAACAGTAATGTCCCATCATCTATCAATCCACAAATATGATGATACCTCAACCAAATGTGTTTAGGTCTAAAATGAAAAACTAGATCTCTAGCCAGATGTATGGCACTTTGACTATCATTGAAAAGCTCATTGTTGTCTTGTCTTACCTAACTCTCTTAGAAGACCCTTTAACCAAATGATCTCCTTTCCAGCTTGTGATATAGCCATATATTCTGCTTCTGTGGTTGAAAGAGCAACACTCTTCTAAAGTCAAGACATCCAACTCACAATAGTACTACCCATAGTGAAAATACAACCAGTGGTGCTCTTCCTGCTATCCAAATCACCTCCCAAATCTGCATCAGAAAAACCTTGTAGAGGAATAATGCTCTTTTTAAAACAAAGTGTCATACCTAAAGTTCCTTTCAGATATCTCAAGAGCCACTTTAAAGCTGCCCAATACTCCCTTCCTGGATCAAACATGAACCTACTAACAACTTCCACTACATTTGCTATGTCAAGTCTGGTATAGATCATAGCATACATTAAACTTCCAACTACTGAAACATATGGTATTCTGGACATTTGTTCACATTCTTATTCTATCCTTGGTGACTGATTCTTACTGAGAATAAAGTGACTTCCCAATGGAGTACATTTAGTCTTTGCATCTTGAATACTAAACCTGCTAAGCACTTTCTCTATATACTTTTCCTGAGACAACTTGAGAATCCCTTGAGATCTGGTTCTACTGATTCTCATTCCAAGTATCTACTTGGCTAGTCCCAAGTCTTTCATCTCAAATTCCTTTGCCAATTGTTGATTTAGTTTATCTATCTCCTGTAAATTGGACCTTGCAACCAGCATGTCATCAACATACAAGAACAAAATAATGTAGCAGTCATCAAACCTCCTTGCGTAGCAACAATGATCCATTCACATCTTGTGAAATTAGCATTAAACATGAACCAATCAAATTTCTTGTACAAGCTCTTCTTCTACTTGCACACAAGATATTTTCTACCAACAACTTGAAAACCTTCTAGTTGAACCATGTAAATGTCCTCATCAACGTCACCATGCAAGAAAGTAGTTTTGACATCTAACTATTCTAGATGCAAATCATCAATAACCATAATACTTAGCACTAATCTAATGGTAGTCAACTTTACTACATGAGAGAAAATCTCTGTGTAGTCAATTCCTCTTTTTTGTTGAAAACCCTTAACTACTAACCTTGTCTTGTATCTTTTGTTGCATCATGTTCTTCTTTGACCCTATACACCCACTTATTCTACAATGCCCTCTTTCCTTTTGGCAACTTAGTCAATGTCCACGTCGTATTCCTCTAGAGTGACTTCATCTCATCTCTCATAGCCAACTCCCACTTAACAAATGATCTATTGCCTACATTGCTTTATCAAAACATTCTAGTTCTCTAGCATCAGTCAAAAGTAAATAATAAAACAAAGAAGAATACCTATCTCTGGGCTTTGGTGTTCTAGCAAACCTTCTCAATTGAGGCTCTGGTGTAACTGTTTCTAACTCAACTTCAACTTCATCTTTAGCTAACCTATTTCCAAGATTTTCTTGAATCCTTCTAGCTACATTCCTCTCAGATATCTCTTCCAATTTAACCTTCTCACTTTTCTTTTCCTGCTTCCCTGCACTATTAGATTCTAATCTAGACCTATCCTTGTACACCACATGTTCATTAAAAGTGACATCCTTGTGCCTTATAATTTTTCTATTTTGATCATCCCAAAAACAATAACCAAAATTATCATAACCATAGCCAATAAAATAACATTTCTTGGCTTTAGGATCAAGTTTATCTCAAACATCAAAACCTAAGTGCACATATGATACACAACCAAAAACTTTTAAATATGAGAAGTTTACTGCCTTTCCTGACCATTCCTCCTCATGTATCTTAAAGTCCAGCAAAACTGAAGGTCCTTAATTTATGAGATAGGCTATTGTGTTGACTACATCTGCCCAAAGCATCTTTGGTAGTCCAGAAGATATCCTTATGCTTCTAGCTCTCTCATTCAAGGTCTTGTTCATTCTCTCAACAACACCATTCTACTCTGGTGTTTCAAGAACCATCTTAATCATTGTAATCCCATTCTCATAACAGAAAGCCTTGAACTCTAAACTCTCATATTCCCCTCCATTATAGGACCTCAAACACTAACTTTCAAACCAATTTGGTTCTCCAATTCTACCTTCTACCTTTTAAATGTAAAAAACACATCAGATTTATTTTTAAGAAAATAAACCCATACCTTTCTAGTGGAATTGTCAATGAATGTGATATAATAGTATGAGCCACCAAGGGAACTCAATGAGGTTGGTCCCCATACATCTGTATGTGCCAGTTCCAACTTCTTAGTCTTTAATGTTCTTCCAACTTTTGATAAATTAACTCTTTTTTGCTTTCCATAAACACATCCTTTATGTAAACCAACATCAACAGACTTCAAGTCTAGTAATCTCCCGTATGAGACTAGCAACTTCATTCCTTTTTCACTCACGTGACCCAACCTCCGATGCCACAACGTTGACATTGATTCTAAATCAACCACTTACACTGTCTTTTATTTCTGAAGTGGTGTACAATGTTCCCACCTTATTTCCCCGAGCCATGATCAAATTTCCTTTAATTATTTTCTAGAGTCTACCTCCAAATATTGTATTGTACCCTTCAGCATCTATCTAACCAATAGAAATAAGGTTTTCTCTTAAACATGGAACATGTTTAACATTCAATAACTCCAGTTGCTTCCTGTGGGCAGTCTTTATATAAACATCATCTTTCACCACAATGTTCAATCGCTCATCATCTACAAGATAAACCTTTCCAAAATTCCCAACAACATAGTTATTAAATAGTTCTATAGAAGGAGTAGAGTGAAACAATGCACTTGAATCAAGAATCTAAGATTTAATACCACTGTCTACACAACAAACTAGGGCATCAACAATTTCTTCAATAGTTGCATTCGCTAAATCATCATGTTGATTTTTCTTTTTTCTTTTTCCTTTGGCGTCATGCACTATTTTTTGAGGTGACCTTTATGATCATAATTCCAATAGGTGACATTCTTTTGACCCTTGAATTGACTTCTTCCCTTGGACTTTGATTTTTCATGGCCCTAATTCTATCCCCACTAAAGACTTCTACCTCTGACTTCATTTCTCAAGGCAGAACCCAAAGATTCACCTAATTCCCTTCTGCATATATCCTCACTAAGAATCAAATTTTGAACTCTGCACAACTTCAATTTTTAATCTTTTGATGAACTACTAATTGTAGTCACCATTGCAAACCAACTATCAAGCAATGATGATAACAAGATCAATGCATTGATCTCATCATCAAAGTCGATTTCCACATAACTCAACTGACTCATGATCGCACTGAACTCATTGATGTGATTTGTAATCGACACACCTTCAGACATCCTCAGATTGAATAATTAATGCATCAGATATACCTTGTTCGAGGCATATAGTTTCTCGTACATATTTTGATAAGGCCTTCATCAAACCCTCAGTAGTCTTTTCATTGATGATATTGAACACAACATTCTGTGATAATGTCAAACGAATCACCCCAAGAGCCTAGCGCGATCTAACAGCTCCTAATCCTCTTTGCTCATATGATTTGGCTTCTTCCCCAACAATTCATGCAACTTCTTCTTGTACAAATAATCTTCGATTTGCATCTTCAAAAACCTTAAGTTTGTCCCATTGAATTTGCCGATCTTAACTTTCTCATCCTCGAACACCATCACTCCTACTGATCCTTGGAAAACCTCGCTCCGATACTAATTTGTTAAGAAATGAATTAAGTGAAAAAAAAATAAGAACAGGAAAAACAAGCACACATGAAACACAGAATTTTTGTGGTTCAGCAAGATCACATCTAATTCATAGCCACACTAGAGTTTCATTATATATTTTTCAAACTACAGTTTCAAGAGAGTTTCGAAACATTACATAAATATGCATCAAGAAACCATCCATAACTAAAACAGTCGACCCTTCAACTTCTAGTATAATGTAATAGCAAAAAACCAAAAATAGAATTCAGATCAATCACCACATGACTCCAACATATTTGATAGAATTTCTTAAAACTTATGCCCATCTTTTGGATCCACCACATTAAAAGAAACTTCCACCCTCTAGCAAGCTTTTCATATTTTATAAATGTAACTTTAATCATTTATTTTATTTTTACATTTTTCTTTGGGCATGTTAAACCAACTAAACTAAACTTGTTTGGCATCCATTTCAACTCATTGCTTTTCATTTAAAAATTTGCTAGCATGCTTTCGAATTTGTTAAAATGTGCCTATTTGTTGGGTAGTAAGGCCTATTTGTGAGCTAAAAAAGAGCTTTCTTTTGTACTTCTCTATTAACCTTTTTCAAATTCTTATTTAGTAGAATGAACATTGAATTACATCCTTTAACTAATAATAAGTCTACGGTTATTTTCATATCTTTATACTTAATCATGTACCATCACGTTCTAGCAAGAATAATTTTTCTATATGTATAATGAATTAGTTATTCATGGATTTGGTAATAAATAAGTTACTCTATGACTAAGACACCTTTAGAACCATAGGAGAAATTGATTGAATGCTTGCATATAAACATCATCTTTAAAGGTGACCATGCAAGGTAAAATGGGTTGAAGGAAATTTCTTGTTTGATTAAAATTAAAGCTATACATGTAAGGTAAATAAAAAATTAAAGGAATTGAAAATTGAGTATATTGAGATTTTTAAAAATTGATAATTATTTTAAATAAAACCATAGTTATAATTTTTTAAAAAAATTGTTCATATTTTTCAATGAATAGATTTTCAAAACATAGTAATGTTTAACAAAATTAAGCAATCTAAAAGTCTCATTTAAAATTTTGCTTAGTTTATTCTTTTTTCTCTTTTTTAATATTTTTAATGTTTAGTCATAATCTTCCAAAGGTATCATGTTCTATATTTATTACTAATGATAATATGACTCTATGAATAAACTAATTACCTTATAGGGAAAAAGTTGCAAGCTCAATTATACTCAAGTCATTATTATGCTACTATTTTTGTTTGCTTAACTGATAAAGTCAATTTTTTGTCACTAACAATATTGTAACAACAATATTGCATCAATGATGTTGTTTATATGATACCGTAGTCCATGCTATGTCATCGTTGATATGATATCTCAAGATGTGTACAACCCTATAAATACAATACTTCCACACATAATCTACATAACTTTTCATTCCATAATAACTAGACTTTGTCAATTTATTTTCGTAACTTAGCAATAGAAGTGTATGCTTGTAGTGTGGTGTTAAACAATGAATGGAGTCTTTATTCGAACATATTGTACTTAGACATAATGTGTGAACAGCAATAAAGATCAAGCTATTTTGCATCATTACAACATCACTTAGTTCACTTTCTGTTTACTTAGAATAATTTTTCATGTGTGCTTAGTTAGCACTTTACCTTTTCAAGTACTTACTTTATATGCACACTTAGCACATCAACATGGGTACCACTAGTTTCAAATGTTAAGTGTAGTTGTTTGGTAATCCCAGTAATGGTGCTATTTGATTTGCTTGGTGATAACTCTACTTGGTAACCCAGTGGCAACTACATAAGTCCAAGATGTGGTCGAAGGACTAGGAATAGATTCCTATTACTTAGAATAGAATAAATATACTTACTTGCTATTACCTAGACTTCGAAATTATTTTCATCTCATTATGTTTATGCTTAGGAGTAATTTATGCCACACAACATCAACTATCATACACCTCATAGTGAGCTAAACCATATGCTTGAATTTCACTAGCTCCACGTGGGAAGACAATGATCTCAAACTTCAACTCAATTACTAGCATATCAACATTGTCTATCTATGGATTACAATCGGGCATGCGTGAACACTCGTGACTTGTATGCTTGGATGTTGGATTGTTCAATCACTCATCATTGATGCCATTGCTGAGGATAGTCAATGTGTGCTAAGTAGTTGATTTCACAAAATTTGTTGTATTATGAATTTAAAGGTAAAACCTACAATCCTTAAGTAAACTTGAAAACACACATACTTAACAAGCATTATAATTTCAACCTAGCTTCTCTTAAAGACTAGTCATCCCCTACCAAAGAATTACAAAGAGCTAATGACAAAATCAGTGAGAAAGACGATTTGAGGATGTCCATGCAAACCAGAATCACATACATTCACACTGGTCCTTACCATGAAGACTTTACTTTCATCTTTCATCAAAACAAGCAAATGAGGTGGAGAGACATACAGGGCAACATAGTCCTACCTCTAGAGTGAGCAGCACTCAACATGCTTCAAACCACCTTAAGGGGAATGAATCTAAACTAGGTATAAGAAGGGTACCATGTGATTAAGTACATAATAAGGCCTTATCAACCCACAAAGGAGTAGTTGAAAAGAGATGTTGCCATGGAAATTAAGCATGTACATAACAAAGGTAAGTAAGTTAACACTTCAATTATCTTAGAAGAACTCAATGGTGATGCATTTATTGCAAAAAAAATTCCATTAGAATCATGAGGACCCTTCTCAAACACTTATCATCTAACTTGAAGAACCTTTCAAAGTTCAATTACATTCTACCCTAGCCAAGACACCTAGAAGGGAGGCAACAAACTCCACGTATAGGAAAAACTCAAGGCCAAGAGTTTCTGCTGAATCCCACATGGAGGAATACCAGAGTCATCAGGGAGGAAAAGCCAATATCATTTTGCTACAGCCTCATCTTCATCTTCATGATCATCAATGGACTCCAACAAGAGGAGACAAAGGTATCGAGATCATAACAAGGAAGAACAAAGAGCTCATGATCACTATAACCATTACCTAAGATACTCTAATGAAGAAGATGAGAACTATAAACCAAGAAGGCATAGGGATAGAAGAGAGGATCAAGAAAGGTATGAGCATTGAAGGGGGTACCACTACAACAAAGCTCAAAAATCCAATCATGATGATGAACCCCTAATGGCAACATGCAATATGATCAACATTCAGGAAGCTATCTATATACTAACTAGGCACATCATGGATAGCCGCATCAAGTGGCTAGACATTAATACCATGCCTAGATTTGAGGGTTGTTACAGTGCTCATCCTCAACACCACCTTCAAGAATTCCATGATGCATGTGTCCTACAAAACATAGAAAGCAATTGGTAGAAACTAAAGTTGTTCCTTAGGACACTTGTGAAAGAAGCTAAAAGCTAGTGCAGATCACTTGAACCAAAATCAATCATGAGATGGAATCCCATGCTAAAGCTTTTCAATGACATATATTAAACTTATTCCTAGGTGTCCAATCTACAAAAATAGATCTGAGGATGAACAAAAGGGACCCATGAATCCCTTGATGTGGTAATGAAATGATATTATTCATTGTTACACAGGTGCCTTGGCCATGGATTTTCTCAACAGGAGAAACTAAGACACATTGTTAATGAGCTTCGAAACAAGGCTAGGAAGACCCTTGGGGTTATGCCCAAGGTTAACTATCTGAAATGTCTATCCATTAGATACAAAGATTAATCTATCAAGTGACCAAGGAAGAGGGAAAACTAAGGAAAAGAGAATCAAGAGAGAAATGCAACAAAGATCCATCCATTAGAAAAAGAGATGTAAGAGTTTGTGACCCACAAGAAAAAGAGACCTTGAACTAGGTGATTCAGAAGAAGACTTGGTTGATGAAAAATAAGGTCATTGACATAGCAACTAAGGTAGAGAAAATGTGGAATTCAATTGATGAAAATTTTGCAACAACTTTAAAGATTGTGAAGGAATGAACTAAGCAAGCCTTAGGTAAAGGCAAAGATAAGAAGAAGAAGAGAGATTTTGGATAGAAAGGAAAAGTGGCCTCATTAGCTAAATGTTCATAAACAAGCTCCAAAGATGAAAAAGAATGTGTCATATGCCAATACAAACATCTCAAGGGATGTTTTCCTTTAATGGCACACTTACAAGAAGCAAGGGTATATGCACTTAATCCTTTGTCAAAAAAATGCCCAAACGATTACCTTACCCTCAAGGTAACTACAGGTAAGCCTTCCAACCCACGTACTATCCTAGTGGAGCCTACCCATAGCCACAAGAGCAATATCATCAGTAGTGGCAATAGCTCCAATCATGGGCCATGCCACCAACATGCCAACAATATCCATATCAACCTGATCCTTACAAATACTACGTCCAACATCCAATCTCTCCAAGTAATGTAGTAATTCAACCTCCATAGTACTATTTGCCTAAATACCATAGATCCACAACACCAGGACAAACCCAAACTCATACATGCATCCACAAGTAGCTGGTTCCTCAAATCAACATCTTACTCCTTTACCATTAGTTCCACCTCTTGTAATGTAGGGAAAATTGCCATCTCAACTGCAACAAAAAAGTGCAACCAGGGTGTTTAATATTCAAGGGGAAGTGATTACCCATAAACCAAAATCAAGGAAACAATCGTTATTTTGAATGAGCCCAGAAAAGGTTCGAAGGATGAGGATTACATCTACTTCTCTCCCATCCACATCCAGTCTTCCTAGAAGTCATAAGCTTCCTTCATTAGCTAATGCAAATATCACGACTATCATGCTAACATAGACCATCACCCATTGGATTAAGGCAGAAGCACTTCCATAGAAATGAATAGATCTAGGAAGTCCCTTGGTGTACTTACAAGTAGTAGGGCAAAAACCGTGCAAGGATCTACTTGATTCCAAGTCAGGAGTAAGCTTGATATCACAAGACATGTATCAGGCCTAGAACCTACCACCATTGAAGAAGAAGAACATCTGATTAGAGCTTGTGGACTAGTCAATCACAATTCCACACTAGGATAAGTGGATGATGTGATTACCATCATTGGTGGTTGGTTCTAACCTGAAAATTTTCTAGTAATTCATGTAGGTAAAAATAAGGGAGAGTTCCCAATCATAATGGGAAGGGCTTGGCTTAGCACTGTTGATGCTAAGCTTGGTATTCAAGATTTGTCCTTGGAAATCTCCAAGGAAGACAAAGCTAGTATCATCTAAAGACAAAGAATTCCATGTATCACATATAGCAATAATAGGTGTAACTACATGCAAAGAATATCAATAGAAAAACATCAAGGCATGAAATACATATATAAAAGAAATGTGTATGTAGAAATGTATATATGCAATAGCCACTCAACAAGAAGACACCCAATGGTTGATCATAGATGAAGAATCTGAATCCAACAAATCAAATCGTCAATGCCTATGTAGAAGAGACCAACAAGTTGAAATAGTTAAGGAAAAGGCACTTCTATCCACGTATAAGTCAAGAAGAAGAAATAGATTGGAAATAGTTAAAGATCCTAGACACTATAGAGCCAAAACTCTTAGAACCAAAGGTCCTACCGACAACATTAGAATATGCTTTCTTAAATAACAAGAATCCAGTGATAATAAATGCTAACTTGAATGAAGATAAGAAGAAGTTATTGTTTAAAGTTATCAACAAGTGGCCCATAGCATTTGTGTGGTCTTATGATGAGATCACAAGTATTGATTTGAGAATTTGTCAACATTAGATATATACCAATCCTATAGTCAAACCACGATACCAACCCCAAAGAAGACTCAATTCTAAACTAAAATAAGTAGTCAAAAAGGAGCTAGAAAAGTTCCTTAAGGGATCAGCCCTTTAGTAATCTTTCCAAAGAAGGGAAGAAAGTGGTGAGGATGCATCGATTTTCAATTATTGAACACTACTATGTTCAAGGATCACTTCCCTTTACCATTTATTGACCAGGTCCTGGATACTATTGTAGGACATGAGTACTATAGTTTTCTAGATGGGTATAGTAGATACAATCAGATCTGCATTGCATTTAAGGACTAGGAGAAAATAACGTTCACCAGTCCATGGAAAATGTTTTCCTACAAACATATGCCATTTAAACTTTGCAATGTGCTCACTACATTCCAAAGACTTGTGCTTAGTACCTTCCAAAAGCAAATTAGAAATGGCATTGAGGTGTTCATGGATGATTTTCTACATATGAGATATATTTTAAGAAAGCATTGGACCAATTAGAGAAATTATTGAAAATATGTGTAGAAATAAATCTAAAGCTTAATTGGCAAAAGAACCATCTCATGGTCCAAGATGGGATCATATTAGGACATAAAGTTTCTTAGAAAGAAATAGAAATAGATCTTGAGAAGATAAGAGTCATACAAAATATCACTTAAAGGCCATAGATAGTGAAATATGTTAGATCATTCTTAGGCCATATGGGATACAATAGAAGGTTCATAGAGAATTTCTCCAAGATTGCAAAACTATTAGTAGAACTGACAAAGAAGGATGCACCCTTCAAATGATCAGAGTCTTGTGAAAAGGCATTTAAATCTTTAAAATAAAAACTCATTTAAACACCAATCCTTCAAGCTTTGGATTGGTCCAAGCCTTTTCATATTATGATAGATGCTTATAACTACTAAGGTTGGATCCACTACTGAGGTTCCTCCATTTAAGTGGTCATCCCACCATCACATTGACAACAATCACAAGAGTAAATGAAGTTGTGGGAATCTCTGAAGAGTGTTGGCTAATAATACCCTGCCATTAGGATCTTAATGGCCATGCATCTCCCAACATAGTGGCATCCACAAGGGCCCTCATAAGCATCTTGGAGAATGTGTAGTTGGTCAGCATTAGGAACATACCAACAAACTAGGCCATTGACACACACCTTGTAAAGATGTTTGTTGATCTCCATGAAGCGTTTGGCCTAATGAAGAAACTATTATTTCTTCTGGTGGTCTAACTCTTGTGGCATCTTGTGAGTGAGAAGATAAGTGAGGATTCCCTCGTACCATGTAGGTTCAATGAGCACTTGTTTATTTATGACATCAACAAAGAGGAGTTAATCAAAAAACTAATCAAAAAGTGGACTCTCCTCCTCTTTGTTATCCCATCATAACCAAGACAAGTGCTCAACAACCACATTCATGGTCCCCTTTTGATCTACCATCATGAGATCAAATTCTTGTAATATCACAAGCCACTATATGACACAGGGGCTCACCATCAATTTGTTCATCAGGAAGCAAATTGCACTATGATCTGTGGGCATAAATACCTTGTACCCAAGCACATAGTGCCTAAATTTTCCAAGGCATACACCACAACCATCAACTCTTTCTTTGTTATAGTGTAGTTCAGTTATGCACCCACAATTCTTTGACTCATGTAGTGGATGTAGTATGGACATTTTTTATCATCTAACTATGTGAGCACAGCTCCCAAGGCATAATTCAATGCATCTGTCATGATGCAAAATGATCAAGATCAATCTATTTCTTGTAGAATTGGGGTTTCTACAATCTTTTCTTTGAGTTGCTGAAATGCCTTTTCACATTGCTCAATCCATAAAAATGAAGCATCTTTCTTTGTTAGCTCCACTACTGGTTTAGCAATCTTAGAGACATTCTCTATGTATCTTCAATAGTAGCCAATGTGGCCAAGGAATGACTAAACATATTTAATGTTTTCCTGCTAACAAGTAATTTCTTGGATGGTCCTAATCTTTATAATGTCCACCACAATCCCTACTTGTAAGATTCTATGCCCCAGCACAATACTCTCCTAGACCATCATATGGCTCTTTTGCCAATTAAGCTGAAGGTTAGTCTCCACACACTTTTTAAGCACTTACTCAAGGCAATCTTAGGCTTGCTCAATTGTAGCACCATAGGTGGAGAAGTCATCCATCAAGACTTCCACCCTGTTACCAATTTTTTATTGAAAAATGTTGAGAACAAGGCGTTGGAAGGTTGCAATGACATTCCATAGACCAAAAGACATCTTTTTATATGTAAAAGTCCCCCAGGGACTTGTGAATGTAGTTTTGGCCTAATCTTTCAGTGTGATTTGAATTTGGTTATAGCCATTATAACCATCCAAAAAGCTATAGAAGCAATGCCTAGAGAGAGTGTCCAACACCTTGTCCACAAATGGAAATAGGAAATGATCTTTATAGGTTGTCATGTTTAGTAGCCTGAAGTCAATATAGGCCCTCCACTTGCCACCTTTCTTTGGCACAATCACAAGTGGGCCAACCCACTTGCTATCCACAATGGAATAGATGAACCTTTCCTTGAGGAGTTCTCTAATCTTCTCATTGATAATCTGCTTCAATTTGGGATTCAACCACTGTTGCAGCAACCTATTTGGCTTTATGGAAGGATCAATATATATGCAATGCTAACATATCCTAGGATCAATCCTAGTGGGTTTAGGATATGACTACGAAAAGGTTGTTGGGCATTTGTTAATCACCTTCAACAACTTCTCTTTTTGTTTAAGAGTAAGGTTAGCATTGATTATTACCAGCTTGTCATTTTTCAAGAAAGCATACTTCATGTTGGTAGGTAGAGTTTTCAACTCTAAGGGCTTCTATTTAAAATTTTCAATGATTTCCAACTCTTCCCAATAAGTGTCATCAATTTCATCATCGAAGACTTGGTGATGAACTCGCTCTAGTTCATTCATGCCTCCAACATAGGCACTTATCAGGCTCTTAATTAGTTCCATGCAAAGTATGTTGCTTTCAAGATTAGCTATCAGCCACTAGGTGCCCTCCTATTTTGTGGTTATTGTGTATATGCACCTTTGAATTTCCATCTCATCTACACACTATCTACATGTTGTGCTTGATGTACTTTTGATGGTCCATAGTCTCTACACATAGTGGCATCCTATATCACTATACAAAATGCATGGAACTCTCTTCTTCTTAATCTTTCCAAATGAATTTTCCTTGGAAATCTCTAAGGAAAGATCTCTAATAACTAGTTGTGCATCAATGATACTTAGCCAAGACATTCCCATAATGATTGAAAAGTTCCCCTTGCAATTGTCAACACAAATCACTAGGAAGTCAGTAGGATAGGACCACCCAAAAATGATAGTCACAATGTCCTCCACAAGTCCCAAGGGAATAGTGATGGACTAGTCTACTAACTCAAGGCGAATGTTACTCTTCTTGAGTTGAGACAAGTTCCAAGCTTTACACATCTTGTGAGAAATTAGATTAACACCAGAACCTAAATCCAAAAGATCTTTGCAAGGCTTATTTCTAGCAATTTGCAAATAGATTAAGGAACTCCCAAGATCAAATATTTTCCTTAGGAAGATGGCTAGCCTTTAACTAATCAGTTACTACTTGGGTTAGCATGATGGTATGCACTTTAGGAGGTGTTTGGTTTGAAGGGGACTCGAGTGGACTAGATGCAAAGGATGAGGGAGGAGCTGGGTTATCAATCGCAAGAGTGTGTGAGGGCTTTGTAGTAATATTGGTTCAAAAGAATGATCTTTTTCTAGATTTGATTTCTGATCCACTTAACTGAGGAGCTAGCTAAAAGTTAACAGCCCTAGTAGCATTACATTCTTATGGCTAGGCTAAAATCTTGTCCTACATTGATGGAGCAAGTCGTAATTGGGTTGAGGGTAGAGGAACATGCACGAAAGGATGAGGAGGATGATAAGGATATGGGAATTCCCCTCCTAGATATGGAGAATGATCTATATAATACTCAGGAGGGTAGTAGTGATGTTGGAATGAGACATGACTAGAAGAGTCACATGGAGAAATGGACTACTAAACATAGTATCCATATGGATCAGGCTATCTGTAAGAGCACTATTGCCTTGATGGTGTAATCCCCCATGACTATGGGCGTTTCCACTAATGATATTGCTCAAAAAATTGTGGTAGAGCTCCACTTGGATAATAGGTTTGTTGTTTGTAGAACAACCTTGGATTTCCTTGAGGATAAGGTAATCTTCTAGATGCTTGCCTTCTTGCCAACCTAAGATTTAGAGCATACACCCCAAATTTTTGCAAGTGTGACACAACAAGGCAACATCCCTTAAGACGTTCATATTGGTAGATGTTACACATACCATCATGATCTAATTTGGACTCCATAACCTTCTCTATGGTAGTAGCTTTGCCCTTCCCTCTTTGGTGGGCACATTCAGCTTCTTTTCCTCTCCTACAATCATGATTACTAGTTTGCTCTTTGGATGCCTCTAATATTTTTAGAGCAATTTGGAACTTTTCATTCAACAAGTTACACATTTTATCTACCTTGGCCAAAAATTTTGAAATAGACTTCTAGATCAACAAGGTCTTTCATTGCACCACCTCATCATGTAACACCTCCTCCTCATTGTCATAGAACCAGACTTTCCTTTTTCTAATGGAAGAATCCTAGTTATCCTCCTTTACACTTTCTTTCTTAGCTCTCCTTCTTCTTTAGTAACCTGCTCAATGAGCCTTTGGATCTAATGGGCTCCAAGTTTTGATAGTTTCCCTTAGGCATAGATCCCAAGAGTTCTTCTCATTTTTTATCAAAGCCCATCTATGATATGGAAAAGCTGCTACCTTTGAGAATAACCATAATCAAGACATGGGTGCAAAAGAGAATAGTACCTGCCCATGGCTACATCCAAAGGTTCATGTTTTCCTTGTCGCTAACCTTGGATCTGCTTTCTTAAGTTGGATACTCAGGAGTACATTTGATACTTTTCATTAAAGAGATTAAGCATTACACTTCATCTATGAATTGATTCCAGCTCCAAAGACTAATACCAAATCTTAACTTCTCTTATGAGTGTCCTGGAAATAGCTTAAGTTTTTGTCATTTACTCTCTATGTTCTGTAAGGCATAGGCATTGTGAAAGGCCTACAGATGGTACTACAGATCTGAGTTGTATCCCCCTTCAAACTTGGGGATATTGTTTAGATCCAATAGCTTTATTTGACTATCTTTCACATGCATCATTGAAATTCTCACTACCTCTATGATATTTAGCATATTTCAAGTAGCAAGAAAAGGTTCATCATAGTCATGGCCTCTGTGATGGCCATGATGCATATGATGCCCTCTACTATCCCTTTTTTCATGATGGCCTTCCTTAATTTCCCATGCCCCTGATATCGACTAGTCCAATAGACCCTATGATCATGACTAACCTATCAATCACCTCCATCACAGTCACATCCACTGCAACTTCAATCAAAGCTAAAGGAAGAAGAAGAGGGTGATGAAGATGAATAGGAAGGAGGACTAGTGCCAAGGTACTTGCCACCCTTTCTTCGATGGTAATTACCATGATCATCATCAAGATACCTATCCTTGTCCCTACCATGACTTCTATCTTTGGATTCCCCATGATCACAAGACCCATTCTTGCTTGAAATAAGATTGTTTATAGTGGATTGTAAGTTTTGGTTCAAGCTCCCTTCATCAAAACCAAGGGATGGAAAGTCAATCAAATGAAAACCCTTTAAAGAAGGGATCATCACTATCTTTTTCACCTAGCAGGAATAAGGGGTTATTGAACCATTTCTTCGTCATAGCTTCATAGTGTTTCTCCTATTGCTGATCAATTTTACATTGTGCTTCAATGGGATGGTAATCCTTGGAGTTGTGATCTTGCATATTTAGCATTAAGCCCCTAAATGCCCAACCTCATAAGAGTTTTTTGGAACATTGCAAGAACTGATCGATCAAACAGTAATACAATGTTTCCCTTCATGTCCCTCCACTACATCTAGTCATCTTGATGCAAGACAAAGATGAAATCAAGCACATACTCATCGAGATGAGTATATAACACTAGGCATTGTTGGGGCACTAGCTAATTTAATCTTTCATTTCTTTGATTGGATGTATGCTTGAATTTTGACAAAGAATCATCCCTATGAGAAGAAGACATTTTGGATTAAAAGAAAAATTAGTGTGGTTTTCACAATTGTTATTAGTTACAATGATTTCACTTTAAGGTTTGATCCATCAATGTTGAATAATTTTTAACTAAGTCCTAGATAGTACATGAAACTAACTAAAGTCCCCGATAATGGTGCCAATGATGAGTAGCAAGTATACCCTACACCCAACCATACGAATCACTAGTGTTCACTCAGTGATCTAGTTGGATTCCGTAGAATTTAGTTCTCTAAGTACACTAGGTTCTAGGAGGTGAAACTAATTGTTGTAATCGTTGTCTTCCTAGTTCCACTTGTGAAGTATAAGGGTATGGTTAAGTGTAACCGAGGCATATTATTTTTATCATTTTATCTTTTATGTTTTAAGTCACTTAAGAACAAGAATAAAGAATTAATTAATATAATATTTAACTAATCTAATAACTAGCCATCACTTAATTAATCTTAACATAAGCATCCATTCCCACTTATCATACACATCCTGAACATGTATAACACTATTGGGTTACCAAATGTTCAGCGTTACTGGGATTACCAAGTGTTAAATATATGTTCGAAGTGGTCTTACTTATGTTTGATATTTAATCTATATTAATTACTTAAAAACATTAAAGAAAATTGCTTGAATATTAAATTCTTAATAAAAAATTAATCTAGTCCAAGTGTTGCAAGATTTGATCAAAAAGCTCATCTTTATTACCACACAAATTGAATTACTTAGGTACAACAATGCTCAAATAAATATTCATACACTCTTTGGCTCCTACTATGGGTACTCAAAAAATATTCTAACTTTTGAGTGGAAAAACTATTGAAGCTTCGCTACAACTATGAGACTTATGCCCTGTCAACAAGTACACATCAATGGATCAAACCCTTCAACAACATCCCATCAACACAGCCAAACCATACCCCTCATCAGTAATCATGGATTACTACCTGAAGTGGGCAAAGGCAATAGCAATTAGAGACTGTACAGCCAAAATAGTTGCCAAATGTTTCTAATAGAATGTGGTTAATAGATTTAGAGTACCAAGAATGCTCATATCATATAATGAAACTTAGTTTACTAGTGTTATCTTTAAAAATATCATGCAACAACTGGGGATCAACCATAAAATAACTACATCATACCACCCCCAAGCCAATGGTAAAGCAAAAGTTACTAATTGTGAGATCACTAGAACACTGACTAGGATAGTTAGTAGGTATGAAAAAGATTAGAGCACTAAGTTAAACAATTCTCTATGGGCTTATAGGATAACATGGAAACTACCCATAGGATATTCCCCATACAAGCTAGTCTATGGTAAGCTGCCAATGCTTCCAATCTAGGTAAAGCTTCAAAATTTAGCTATTTTACTAAACCTGATCTAGATTTGAGCCTAGCTCAAAAGGAACACCTAATGAATCTAGATCTCTTAGATTAAATAGGCTAGTAGCACTAATCCACAATGAGGTCCATAAGCATTACTCCAAACAAGGGCATGATGCAAGAATAAGACAAGTGTTGATTCAACCAAGAGATAGGATTCTTTATTATAAGCCCACTCATGTTTCTCAAAAAGCCAAATTTCAAATTCTTTGTGAAGGACCTTACTTTGTCCAAGTAGTTTATCCTTCAAGTGTTCTATACATTTATCATCCATCCAACCAACAAAATCTCACCCTTTTCAACATCCAACAAGTCAGACTCTATTATGAATATCCTAATGTTCTCAAGGGATCTACCCAATCCATCCAACTATCTTCTATCTGTTCTCTTTTTTGATTGACCAATTCTAATAATAGTTGTGTGGGTTTCTATCGAGACACATAGGTACTTTCCTAAATTTTCATTTTCTTTTCATTTTTCTAGTTTCTTGATACATTTTTCTTTCTTTTACACTTTTTAATTTCTTAATAATTTTGTAATTTTTTGACATTGTTCTAATTCTTTGTTAATTTTTCATTCTTTTAACATTTTTCATTCTTTTCATATTTTTCATTCCTAATATATTTTACAAGTATTTTCATACTTTGCTTTCATTTTCTTTCTACATATTTTTTATCATTAATAAAATACTAAGAATAAGACAAGATGTAGTCCAATAGGGTGAAGATTTCTCTATGTTATCAAGACATAAGGGACTGATTATTTGTACAATGAGACCAAAACATCCATCCACCCATTCCAAGTAATAAGAGGTTTTTACCATGGCCATAATGATGTTCTTTTTCTAATAAAACTAAGAATAAACTTGTGATCATTATGCTTGAATAGAAGAGTGAAGAACTACGTGAAAATGTGAAGGGTGTGACATCAAGGGAATTTGTGGAATCTCTTGGATCACTAATGTATGTTTTATCATATTACTAAGGCTATAATAATATCCTTGTAGATCTAACAAAAAATGGATGTAATAGTACAATAAGTGCTACCTTACTATGTCACTGGAAAGACATGTTATCCATGCTTGAAGGTAGTCCTCTGGTAAGGTTGATACAACTAAAAATAAAATACGTGCACAAAATAAATTTATGGGGGCTCCACTAGGAAGACATTTTACCCATGCCTAAAGGTAGGTAGCTTCTCAAAAATTTCAAGAAATAAAAAAGTGCAATGAATAAACTCCTTCCTTAAACAAAACACCAAGTGACGATATTCCTTGTAACGGTGATAGTCTTATGGTTGTGAATCTAAGAGGGGAAATAATGTGATGTCATTGGATGTGGTTTGGACTTGGTTTGAATCTTGGACAAAATAGCTAATGATTACTTTAACGACTAATAAAACAAAAGAATTCATTATGCCTATGGTAAGATACCTCACGTCCCAATTCTCTGCAATCCTTTCTATGATCCATCTCATCTCACTATACAATTAATCATAACTTATGGTTTTGTATAATATAGCATAATTTTTCTAACCTGCTTCTACTAACATGTGTGTTTTTCTAGATAAGTATGCATTACATTTAACTCCTTGAGTGCTTACAAACACTCTGCGACATGGTTATGCAAGGGCACACTCTGCCACATGGTTATGCAAGGTGGAGCCTGCTTTGGGGAAGATCCACTTGTGTAACTCTTGTATTTCATACTTGGTGAATAATACCACGTCATCTTGAATCTTCCAAGCACAATAAATATCAATAAATACTTCCCTTAGCATCTACTAACTCCATTAATATGCCAAAAATTCATTCCCTTCTCATCCATCTTATACATACTTAATACACTTTCGTAGCCCAAGATTCCTTTATCATATACTTTCGATGATTGTTTTTCATAATTGGAGCATCATATCCACTCCAAGATCCTCTAAACATGCTTCATATCTTCTAGAAATTTGATTTGACCCATTTTTTCCCTAAAACTTCCATTAAAAATTTGAAATTTCAAAGGTGATATTGTAGCTATGATATCAGAGGTCCTACGATATTGTATGTACAATATATGATCTACAATATCATGCATATAAATTTAGTATATACATGCGCAAGAGTTAGCCATTTTTTCTCATTCCTCATTTGCAAAGAACCAAGTTTTGCCCATTTTTTTTCTTTCAAATAAAGAGCTCTGACACCCTAACTTCCAACACTCATAATTTGGCCCTCGCAGCTTTGATTTTCTAAATTCTTGAACCTTGTTAATCACAAAGCTCTCAACTTAGTCATGGCGGCTTATTTAGCATGATATCATAGAAATTCAAGCCAAAAAATTCTAACACCCAAAAGATATTTGAAATGGTAAGTATAAGAGAAAAAATAAGAATTCTACAATTTTTTAATCAAACCAAGGCCAGAAACACTTAAATAATCCTCTTAATGTACCATACCAACTATTTTAGGCCATAAATAATAGAAAAACTAATAACTATGAAGGGTTATAATGAAAATAACACCTAGGGAGGTTCCTTTTTGAAATTTTTCTAACTTTGAAATCATAATAAGCTAAGAACTTGATCTAAGGGTACAAGTAAGGAAAATAGTTATTAATAATTACTGTAAAAATTTTAATAATTTCCAAACCCTTAATGAATGCATATGGCCCTAAAAAGAGGAGCAAAAGGAGGACCTTCATAGCCAATAAGCAAAAGACTAAGAGGTTGTGGAAGAGGCCAAACGGGGAAACAAACCCCGCAAGTAGAGCATGCAAAGTAGGGGGAATAATCTTTTAGCATTTTTTAGCTGATGAGTCATGATTTTCCTATCTTGACATTGAAGCTTTAACATCTAATGAATCATTATTTTCTATCTGCTCCAATGTCAGGGTTATGACATCGCATACACGACGTCAGGACTTGGATGCAACATTGGGTACCCAACGTCAGGGTATATACTCTAGCCTATAAATACAATGCCTAGGCTCCCATTTTGAGTAAGTTTTTAAGTTAGTTTTTAATTTCTTTTCTTTAAAGTCTATTATTTCTAGTGCATGCCTGTAGTGTAATGTTTGTAATCGTATGCCACCTTTGTTCGAGTGTGATGTACTTGGACACGTTACATGATTGGCAATAAAGATTGAGATTACTCTCATCATTGCAGCATCCACTTAGATTATTATTACTTTTAATTATTAATTATTTACTACTTTCTCTAGTTAAATATTTCCATTTATTGCTATTTACTATTCCTATTATTAAGCGAAATGCATATGCCTTAATCACAAGCGTTTAAGTGGAAGAACTTGGTAATCTAGAAGTGTATCATTTAGCACAACTAGTGATGTACACTTGGTAATCCCAGAAGTAGTCTCATGAACTCCAAGACATGTATGGACAATTAAGTGTGAATACTCATCATACATAGGCTAATATAAATCTTGTTTTTCACCATTCATTAGTTTAATTAATTTATCTCGTTATCATTATTAGGAGTAGCGTAGAATTACAAACAACATTATATGCCTCACTTTGGACTAAACCATACATGAAAAATCTACCACTAGTCCAAGTGAGAAGATAGCAAACTGTGATCAAGTATAGTGATCTAGATACCACAACTAGTCCCATCCATGAAATTCGACTAGATCATGTGTAAACACTTATGATTCGTATGGTTGAGCATAGGGGTACCTCGTCGCTCATCATTGGTGTCGTTGCCAAGGATGGTGCTGGTTATCTAGATTAATTATATTATACACGATCGCTGTAAAGGAATTAACAATATATCTTTCAGAAACTCTTAGCTCACACACACCATAAACCAAGAACAATGTCTCTCCCATAAAAAAATTACAATGCACAGTATAGCGAACACATTCATTGGAGAACTAATGAAATATACAATCAAGAAGATTTGAGTGACCAACCTTATGTAAGGGTTTCTTATGATCATGACCACCCTGATGCCACTCAAAGAATACATTCACCTAAGGCAGACAATCTTGGATAAGATGACACAGGTCCTAAACTAGGGAAGGCCTCAAGGCCTAAGACCTCCTTGAAACCAAGAAATGATAAATCATGGGATCCTAGGGAACACCATGGATGCCATGGCAATTCTTCTGGTTCCTTGTCTTCCTCTTCTCCCTCAACTTCAAGTTCTAATGAAGATGAATGTAGGAATAGACATAGAGCTCCACTAAAGGGTTGGACTAAAAAATGGAATTGAACCCATAAGAAAAGTCAAAGAAGTCACTGTGAAGATAGAAATTTCCCTCATTATTTGTTTGATGACGATGAACCCCTATTGGCCTCTAAGAGCCTAATGCATATCATAGAGGCCATTAAGATATCTCATAGGAATCACAAAGAGAGTTGTTTACCTAAACTTGACATGCACAACATTCTTAAATTTGCAAGAGGTAATGATTCAAATTCACAACATCATTTACAAGCCTTCCATGATGCCTGTGCTTTCTACAACATTGAAAGTAGATGGAAAAAGCTTAATGTCTTTCCTAGGATACCAATTAATAGAGCTTAAGTGTGGTATCGATCATTACAACCAAATTCCATTCGATGATGGTCTACAATGTTAGAACTTTTCAATGAGAGATACCAAACCTATAAAAGAGTGTCCAATCTAAGGAGACAAATCCAAGAGTGGAAATAAGAACAATATGAACCCTTGGACATGGCCTTAGATAGATATTATATTTTACTAAATAGATGCCCAAGCCATGGTTTCTCCGAGGAATGGAAACTTTACCACATCATAGATGTGCTTTGTAATAAAACAAGGGCGACCCTTGGGATGTACACCCAAGGGCAATTATACGAGCTTCAAGCCCATCATATCAAAGAGATAATAGAGTGTGTGGAAAAAGAAGAAGGAGAAATGCACAAATGGAAGAATGTTGAGAAATCTCAATGGGACCCAACTCTTCAATCAAAGGAGGTCCAAATTTATGGTAAGGAAAATGAAACCACTCTTGATAAGGTGATCCCATAACAAACCTTGTCATTGAAGGAGTTTATCAATGATCTAGAAGAAAATTTTAATAGGATGTCCAAATGGATAAATGAACATGTCATAACTCTTATTGAGACAGTTATGGAGAAGATCATGCAACACAAGCGAGGTGATCATAATAAACAGACACAGAACCAAGAAATAGTTAGGAACACTTTTTGACCATCAAGAAAAGTGGTTGATGAAAGTGAGGCTAAAGACTACACTACAGATGAAGATGATGGATGTAACCTATGCATATATGACCATCTGAAGGGCAAATGATCCATATTTTTGCATCTACAGGAGTATTGGGAAAGTGCCTTAAATCTAAAATTTGTGCAAAAGCACATGCCCAACAAATTTTCTCTTCCACAAGGTAATTATAAACAGTCCCACAACCGATCGTACCATCCTAGGGAGACTTATTACCAACCTCAACATAGTCATTAACTATAGTGGCAACAACCACAGTTGTGGGGGAGGCCACCACCAAATCCGTCCTATCCTTCCTACCCATCAAAATTGCATGGATACTATGTTCAACACCCTGTTTTTCCAACTAGTTCTACATCCTCTACTTCTAATTACCACTACCAATCTCCTGAGTACCATCAATTCATGACATCCCCTGAAGGATCACCACCTTGCACCTCTTACCATCCATCCTACCCTTGATATTCTCATAATCCACCTTCATATATGCCACCGCCAAGGACATAGGAAGGTTCAGCATCACAACATTAATAAATGCATGTCACTTGTGCTACAAATGTGCATAGACATGTTGAAACCAATGGGTCTCAACTGCAACGTAGGAAATGTCTCTTTTGGAAGAAAGGTCATAGGCCAAAGCAAACCACTCATGGACCCACCACATCATCTCAGCTAGCATAATTCCAATCTAGTGCACCACCTTCCTTTTCACCACCACTATCCTCTGAGCCTACATAGGGATCATCATCCATTAGGACTCCAATCCCAAATCCAACTAATGAATCTACAAGCATGGGGAGACAAACAAATCCATGCATACCATATCATGATCAAGGGTGCAATCATGGCCCATCCATCCATAATGTTCACACATCTCATACCCTAACCCACCATACATTCAACAACCAAGTGTGTAACCAACCACTGCACCACAATAGACATCCAATGGCTAGGGCATGAACTGTTACCAATGTTTCATACATGTATGTGTTGGCGACCGTTTGGGACATGACCGCCAACGAGTGTCCTTGAACAGGATTTAGGTGCTTGCTAGTCTCTGGCAACACCAAGGCCCAAATACCTCCAAATAGACTCAGTAGTTAATGTGAGTATGTGTGTGTGTTGTTGCAGTGTGTGGTTGTGAAAAGTGAAACGATTGCATTGTGTGTAAACTATAAATGACTTATCTTAAAGAGATTTAGCCAACTTTGCCAAGTACTGTGAGTTGTTGAGAGTTCCTATTTTGTTCAATTGCCTAGTCTACGCGGCCCTTATAATACCTACTTGTAACAAATAAAATTTTTCAAAAACATTTGAGCATAACTCCGTGAATCTACTTCTAATTTTCCCCAGAGAAAGAGATAGTTCCACAAGAAAACTAAAAATAGAGCAAGATTCGATGGAAATAGA
>MNCI01009513.1:104209-117138 GCA_015680685.1 Gnetum montanum | reverse complement strand
AGCCCACCACCGTGACTTCCAATACTTTGTTGCAGGGATTTTCCAGCTGCGACCTCATCAAACAGGCTTGGGCTTTCCCAATGAACCCATTTCGAATTTTTTTTAGGCAGTAATCACAAATGTCATTCACTCCTGGAACCTGCAATTCAAANTGGTGCAGGAGCTTCTGTCCGTTTCAGACTGCACAACTTGGAAGATTATTGCTGCCGTAGTTCTTTTTGCCCGCTGGAGTCTTCTTCCATTCTCTTTTTTTGTGTTTAAAATTTTAAATGTGTATTATGGATAACTCTTGCCTGCTCTAGACCTTCAAAATTTGTGAGACATCATTTTAGCAAACATCCACCAATATTCTCCCGTTTTTTAATTCATACAATCTGTTGATTTTAACTTTTAAATTTTCATTTCTAGTTTTCTTCTCTCATTCTTTACCAGTATCCAAATGATCAATTCCTAAACATATTTCTAACAATGAAGAATTCCTTGCTTGTCAATTCATTCATGATGCACATTATCTCTTGCAATCTTTTATTCACTGTCTTTCATATGTGCATCATTATTTCCACCAATAATATTATGGTCTCCCCTAGATCCCATACCAATGGCATGAAATAGCACACTTACACTCTTCCATTCTTACAATAATATTTAAAATGAATCTTAATGTTCCATGAAATGGCCAAATGTGCCAACAGTATGGATCCTAGTTGTCCACTTATTAATCCTTTTCATGGCCAAATGTTTAGTTGTGGGGGTTATCCCCTTTTCTAGTCTTTATGATTCTTAAGTGTTTTTCATCTTTTTTTTCTACAACTTTTTGTTTTACACATTCTTTATTTTACATCTTCTTGTTTTCATGTTATTAATATTTTCTAATTTTTGTTTTACACCATCATTAGTACATTTACTATTTCTTGAATATTTACACTTTCTTTTAGATTTTCTTTTATTTTGGTGTGCTTTTCTAACTTTTTGTTAATAACTGCCAAGTATAGTGGTAACATGTTAATTGATGGTGGTATGTACTATTTCAATTATTTGATTGTTGGTGTCTAGTTTCTAGCTTTGAATTTTATTACAGATGATTAGGACATGGTTTCTTTTTCATGAAATAAGTAGTGAGTTCATGACATCCACCCATCCAAAAACTCTATGGTTTCCTTTGTTTTGGAAACGTGTAGTCCCTTTTTCATTAATAAAACTTTAACAAAATTGTGACTTTGATAGTTTCTGGAATTAGGAAGGATTCAAAGGTTTGAACAGGGTGTGGCTTCAAGTGGATTCAATATTCTTTGTGCCTCTTTTTTTTTGCCTAGTTGCATGTGTATTTTCATGAATTTCTTACCCTTCTATGTCCACCAACAAAAGAAATTTGAATAAGTTCTTACATGGTGTGGTTCTCATCAACAAAAAAATGATGAGAATTCAAAGCATACCCCTTAGAAAAAATAAATTCATGTGTCCTTGGATGGTGTGGTTCTCATCAACAAAAAAAATGATGAGAATTCAAAGCACATCCCTTGGACAAAATAAATGCATGTGTCTTTCCATGGTGTGGTTCCCATTTCAAAAAAAACAATGGGAATTCAAAGCACATCCCTTAGACACAAGAAATGGGCTACAAGCATTAGTTATGGGATTATAAAGACATGTTATCCATTCCTGAAGGTCCCCTCTAACTAAGGCCCTTCCTCACTTCCTACTTCTCTTTTCTTCTTTAATAAGGAATGGTGGTTGTTCTGTGGGAGCACTCTTGTGTCTCAGGGGATGGACTAGTCTTAAAATGTTAATGCAAAGTCACTAAAGGTGGTTGGTTTTGGTCTAGACTAAGGATGGATCCTATCAATTCATTTAACCACAAAATCCATAAGGGACTTCATGTGACCTTAATTGAAAACTCCATTCCACTTTCTCTTATCTATCTATGCTTTCCACGTCTCGCCTCACTGTTGGTTGCATGCTCTTGTTCAATGTCCTGGTTTGATGTGTCAGAATTCTTAGTTAGTTTCTTCCAAGTTTTTGTACTTAACCTTCCATAACCATTAATGATCCACAGAGCCCATGGACTCTTTGGTTTCAAGTTATGCAAAGGCATGAAAGGCCTGTGCCTACTTTGGGGAGGACCCACTTGCATATCTTTTAGTTAAATTAGTTAACTTCTTTATCCTCAGACACTCTTACAATAAAATCCTTTTGTTTATGCCATCAATGACAATTGTGCACATCTTCACAACATTTTTCAATGAACTTTCCTTTTTATTGTTGTGAATTCTTACATCCTCTTCAAATATTTCCTTGTATCAAACTTTTTCAACTTTAATGGATTGCTTATCTATTTTACCCTATTTGTCAGCCTTCCCCCTAACATTCCTAAAGGAATTAATCTACCACAATCACAACCTAGCCAACTGTAACCACTGAAGAGACAAGGTGCTTAATAGTTATGTGTTACACATTACATACTAATTCATGATTCTATTGTGATTGCAATGGGAAGCATGGACTAGAAGCAAGACTATCTTCACCAAGGATGATGTAGTAGTACCACACAATAAGGACCATTCATGATTGTTGGATCTTCTCTCTCATTCTTCTGCTACTAAGAGGTGTTGGATGTCAGTGTTATCTAGGATGTTCACTTCTCTTATCATGAACATCCAATTTTGTAAAATCTTTTAACTTCATACACTTGGGCACTCAACATCTATCTATTCAACCTGAGTTAGTTTTTATGTCAGTTAATAATCCCATACCTACCTAATATTTTATAAGGAACTTGTTTCTTATTTTGTTTAACTCAAGGAAAAATTTTCTTTTAGTTGTGGGGGTATGATGAGTCATGATTTTCCTATCTTGGCATGAGAGCCTTAACATCGAAGCCTTGACATTTGATGAATCATTGTTATCTATCTGCTCTGACGTCAAGGTAGTGACATTGCATACACAATGTATGGGCCTAGATGCAACATCGGGTACCCGATGTCAGGGTATATACTCTGGCCTATAAATACAACACTTGGGCTCCCATTTTGAGTAAGTTTTCAATTAGTTTTTAGTTTCTTTTCTTTAAAGCCTGTTATTTCCAGTGCATGCCCACAATGTGATGTTTGTAATCCTACGACACCTTTGTTCGAGTGTGATGTACTTGGACATGTTACATGACTAGCAATAAAGATCGATATTACTTCCATCATTGCAGCATCCACTTAGATTATTATTACTTTCAATTGTTTATTATTTACTACTTTATTTAGTTAAATGTTTCCCTTTATTGCTATTTACTATTCTTGTTATTAAGCAAAATGTGTATGCCTTAATCATGAGCTTTTAAGTGGAAGTACTTGGTAATCCAAAAGTGTATCATTTGGCACAACCAATTACGTACACTTGGCAATCCCAAAAGTAGTCTCACGAATTCTAAGACATGTACAGATAATTAAGTGCAGATACTCATTGCCCATAGGCTAGTTTAGATATTATTTTCCATCATTCATTAGTTTAATTAATTTATCTCATTATTGTTATCAGGAGTAGCGTAGAATTAGGAACAACATCCTATGCCTCACTTTGACTAAACCATACATGAAAAAGCTACCACTAGTCTAAGAGGAAAGATAGTGAACTTTGATCAAGTATAGCGATCTAGATACCACAACTAGTCCCATCCATGAAATTTAACCAAATCATGCGTGAACACTTGGATTCATATCATTGAGTGTAGGGGTACCTCACTACTCATCATTAGCAAGCCCCTACCACAAAGCAATCTACCTAGGTAGAGGGCAAAGTTCCATAAGTGTCAAAGTAAGAATAGTGCCTCACGATGTCATCGAAATGTCTCCAAGCCATTCAAAAAAAATCAGTTGTGTCTATGATGATTGTAGAGCTAAATTTTGTTCTATTTCTGGAATTTGCTTCAAACACAATGAAGGCACAACTACAAGCATCACCGCTATGGTCTACAATCACAAGCAATGAAGAATGGTACTTTGGAGAAATGTACCAATTCTAGCATAATAAGCAAGCTAATGAAATATCAAGATTGAGGGAGCCTTAGTATCTTATTCTATAAAGGAAATTGTTGAAGCCCTTAATGTGACCCATGAAGGGTTAAAAGTGGCACAACTCTACATTAAATCTGTTATAGATGCAAGAAAATTGTGGTTGTAGTAAGCATATGGCAAAGATGACAAAGATTCTAGTGAGCTGACTACACAAGAGAAAATTTATTTCAAAATTGGCACTTATCACCTATTCCCCACAATGAGATTGAATAGAATATCAACTTATGTAGCCAGAGGAAGCACCATTTTGATGGGGAGATTCAATGTAAACAATGTCCATCTCTACCTCCTCGAGATCCAATGATGATTTGAGGAGAAGAAGCCAAGGAAGTTGACACTTCCATTCCCTTGCCTTATTAGGAAGCTATGCAGATGAGCTAGAATCCTAGGGTACACTAATGATGTCCCTAGGAAAGCTTAGAATGCCTCAAATGTAGAGATACTCAAACCAATGCCTCCAAAAAAAGAACAGGTAGAAAAACTAGTAGGCACTGAAGAAACTACAAGTAGCACACTTACTAGTAGCACTACTGCTACTGGTCAGAAACAATAGGTCAAGCCTAGAAATCAACAATAGACTAAGCAGTAGTAACAACAACAATAGTAAGAACAGTAGCAACAAGTTTTACCATAACTATTGTAAGATTACAGGCCTTCAATGAGTCATCTACAACAGATTGTAGAGACTATTAGTTGGAGAAAACATGAAGAGGCCAATCTATAGAAGGTCATAGACAATGTACTTAGGCTCATTGTTTCCACAGACCTTGCCAGTGAACAACTCTCATTATAGTTAAGAGGATGGGATGCATGGTCACAACAGATATCAAGAAATGCTAAATCATTCTAAGTGATGCTAAAACTAGGTGAATGAACCATAGCTATGGTAATGCAGCATCAAGATGCAGCAGGAGCCACAAACGTGATCACAAATCATATTGAAGAATCTTTTAATATCTCTATTGTGCCACTAGCCAATCTTTCTAGAGCCAGAGGCATTCAAATGTTAACTAGTACCTTGATGACTCCTGCAAATCATGAGAATGTCCTTGATAGAATATTGTAGATAGGATAGGTTATGCAAAATATTTTTGACATTCCAAGTGATTTCAATACAATTTAGTCAAAATTAATAGCTACCTTGGGAAAGTTTATCATGGCAAAAACCAGGGCAAACCATGTTGAGAACTAGGTTAGTAGATTACAGTAAGAGCTCACAACCCTACATGCAAAAATGAAAGATCTAATACAATACATTGCACTTGATCAACTTGAGTAGTTTCAGACATACCACTTAAATTACCTCATCGACCACAATAATCAAGTGGAACATCAGAAGGAGAAGGCAATGTGGGATGCCTTAGTAGCTAAAGCCCAAACTTATGCACATGTTAAGGCACTCATTGCCCTACAAAAAGAAAATAAATAGATAACTACAGAAAATACTCAATTGACCAACATTGGACACCAAAAGAATGTTCCCAAAGAAAGTATTCAGCAACCTTGAGAACAATTAGTATAGGTCAATCAAGATATGAGTCGCCTAGCATAAGAAAATAGAACCCTCTCAATGGAGGATGTACGCACCATCTGACAAAAGTCTATTATTGAAATAAGTGTATGGAAAAATGAAGCAAAGAGGCATGAAAGGCTCAAAGAACATTTCCACAATCAAGTGGGCATGTATAAACAAATTAATAAAAAATAAGTCCAAATGGCTAAGGCCCAGATCAACTCAATTCTAGCATAGAATCTAAACTAGCAACCTATCTTGGATAGCTTAGCTCATGTCCACTAGGTAGAAATCACAAACAAAGACCTATAGATAAAGTACCTAATAGAATACATGGGGTTAACAAACTTGTAGTATGCTAACTTAGTCATTTTAACATCAAGTAAACCCAGAAACAAGCTGGAGCAACAAGCAGCAGCCATCTATTCTCTGTACAAGAAATAATTTTCCAATTAGAAAGATGCTTTGTAGAAGTTACATGTGAAAAATTCAAAACTTGAAGTAGTAAAGGCCAACTACTAGAATCAAAAGGATGTTGTAGCTACCTAACCAAAATAATGTCAAACTATCAAGAATTATGCAAAATTGCCAAGGCATTTGAGGAAGAAAGGAGGTAGTTTGCAGCATGGTACGTTAAGGCAAATAAAATGTTGCTATAGTTGCCATGTCCATGGGATGTACTGGCCCCATCACACATTATACAACAGGCATGAACAATACACGATCTCAGAATGGAGGAAAAAAACTTCATGTACTACTCAATCAATATCAGTTCAAGAACCCTAATGACAAGGAAAAGTAGCCAATGCAAAAGCCACCACCACCGGGCACTTAGGCTACATCGATCTTGTTCAATTTTTTGTCTTTTTTTTGGTTTGTTTTATCATACAACTATGTCTAAATTTTATAAAACACCATTACAGCATCCAGTGTCATGTAAATAGTTAAGATAGTCATGTATAGTCAAATCTACCTTCCAATTTTGCAAGATACTCTATCCTCATTTTTCTAAACTTAGGGAAAATTTTCCAATTAGTCGTGGGTGCATGATAAAGTCAATTTTTGGTCACCAATGATATCATAACAATGATATCACATCAATGATGTCATTTATATGATATCATAGTCCATGCTACATCATCATTGATACGATATCTCAAGATGTGTGCAACCCTATAAATATGACACTTGGATGCACAATATGCATAACTTTTCATTTCATAGTCACTAGACTTTGTCTATTTATTTTTGTAACTTAGCAATAGAAGTGTATGCCTGCAGTGTGGTGTTAGACAATGAACAAAGTCTTTATTCAAATAGATTGTACTTGGATACAATTTGTGAATAACAATAAAGATCAAGCTAGTTTGCATCATTGTAGCATCACTTAGTTTACTTTCTATTTACTTAGAATAATTTTTCATGTTTGCTTAGTTTGCACTTTACCTTTTCAAGTACTTACTTTACATGCGCACTTAGTACAACAACATGGGTATGACTAGTTCCAAAAGTTAAGTGTCATTGTCTAGTAATCCCAGTAGTAGTGTTATTTAAGTTGCTCAATGATAACCCTACTTGGTAACCAGGTGGCAACTACATAAGTCCAAGACATGGCCAAAGGACTAGGAACAAACACCTATTGCTTAGGATAGAATAGATCTACTTACTTACTATTACCTAGACTTAGAAATTATTTTCATCTCATTATGTTTAGGCTTAGGAGTAATTTGTGCCACACAACATCAACTATCACAAACCTCACAGTGAGCTAAACCATACATTTAGATTTCACTAACTTCACGTGGAAAGACAATAGTCTTGAACTTCAACTCAATTACTAGCATATCAATATTTTCTATCTATGGATTATGATCAGGTCATGCATGAACACCCATGACTTGTGTGATTGGGTGTTGGATTGCTCCACTACTATCATTAATCCTTCAATTTTATTTAATTCTTTTCTTTTCTTTATTTTTATCTCTCTTTATATAGTATCTTCCCTTTACACTATTACATTAATTTTACACTTGATGGCCAAATCACTTCCTCCCTAATATGATGTTCTGATTTTTCCCTACAAAGTGTAGCATATGAAGATTAGAATATGTACTTTATGTTCTAACTCAACTAAAGCATCCTTGCATAAACAAGCTATAGGTTTTTCTTATTTATAACCTTCATTTCTATATGTGTAAGATATAAGAATTTTTAATACTGATACTATATTTATTTAACAAGTTTTTTTATAAAAGAATCACTTATTAAAACTTTTTCATTCTCTATGTATCTATCTTGTTAGTCAAGGATTTTAAGCATAATTGAATCAACCAACTTAGCAAACAAAGCATATAAATTTATGTTATGTTTTCCCTTGATTTGTTCTATGTTGTGTCTACGAGTAATTAAATGATTACTATAGAATGCTCTCTTCTAAATCCTCCTCATGAGATTACAAATAAATTATTTTCTTCTCTTATGATTCTAGTTTTTCTCCAAAATGGTACCTAGCAATTTTGTAAATAAGTTACTAATGATCATTGATTTACAATTACTTAAATATAATTTGTCTCTTTTTTAAAAAAGCATAACTCTACTAATGACCTACTATCTATTGAAGGCATTTTGAAGTCATTTTTAAAGAATTTTCCAAGAATTTATCTAACTTAATTATCCTCCATATTTTAATGATTTAGCATATAATCCTAATGCATCTACTACTTTTTTAGAGGCTAATTTTTTAAAACCTTATATACTATTGGGCCTTTCCTTTTTATTTCTAGTTTTAGAGCTTCTTTGTTATTAAAATAAATTTTGGTAAAATATTAACATTTTATAGCTCATAAATTACTATTAAAATATTAACTCAATAAAATTTATGAGTTCAATTCTGGTAGACAATACTAAGTTCAATAGTTTTTTTGTTATTAAAATAAATTTATGATAAAATAAATTTATAGCCTCAAGGAAATAAATTTTGGTAAAATATTAGAATCTTTGTAAATAGATGTTGATAAGCGACGAGGTACCCCTTCGCTCAACCATACAAATCACGAAGCCTTCACATCTAATCAAGTCGAACTTCGTGGACTTTATCATTTTCAGTGCACTAGTCCTTTAGGAAGTGAATCTTGCCTTAAGGTCAATCATTGTCTTCCCAATTACACTTGTGATGTTCATTGGTATGGTTAAGTGTGACTGAGGTCTCCAATTTTTATCATTTTGTGTTTTATCAGTTGGTGCTCAAATGTAAATAAAAGGAATTTGATTAACTAATCTAAATTAACTAATTAACTAGCATTTAACTAATCCTAACATAAGCATCCCATCCCACTTTTCATACACATCCTAAATTCACGTATCCATTGTTGGGTAACCAAGCGCTATGCAATTGGGTGTACCAAGAAATAATGCTACTAGGATTACCAAGAAAATATGTGTTACACTAAAGCGGTCGTACTTATGTGTGTACTCTATTTGGCTTAATTTCTTCATTAACGTAATAGCTAGAAAATATTTAATAACTAATTAAAAACATTTAATAAAGAGCTAAAAACATTAAATGCATAAATGAAATAGCTAATCTATCCAAAGTGCTACAAGGTTTATTAGAAAACTCATCTTTATTGCTGCACACATTATGTGCTCAGGTACAACAATGCTCGAATAATGATCCATACACTCAATGACTCTTGCTGTAGGCACTTGGAGGAAAAATTCTAGTTTTCAAATGGAAAAAATTCAAGAGCTCCATTGCAACTACAATCTCTAATTGCCATAAATGTGGCTGTAAGCATGTATTTATAGTTGAAAATCAAGAAAACCAACACTACATTGATAAGGCCTCGTCGATGCATGACATGATGTGTCAACAAGGCCCAGTTGATGAGGCCTCATCAATGCAACCAACTAGACACAACTCATCATACCCTCATGATTGAATGAAAACTCATCCTTGAGTTCTTTTACAAAATTGGAAAGGTATGGAATTATTGACTAACTTTTCTTCAAACAAAACAAACTGGCTGACTTGACAAAAAATGGTGTGCTCGGCTGTATAGATTCACACATTACAAAGAATGAAGGTGTTCAGGACACAAAATTGAATACCATGAATCAACACTTCAAAACTAGATAGCACATTCCTTGATGGTGCAAAGCTTGATGGAGAAGATCAGAAGGTCCCAGGAAGTTATGGTTCCTAAGGCTATGAGGGACCTTCACTAGCTTCATGCACAAGTGGCGATTGAGGTGGCTACAGTTGTCCTACTGCTACTACAACTTCAGGTAGGAGGTGAAAAGCATCCAGTAGTGCTTTCATTTTCTCCTCCTTACTTCAAGAATCATGCATCATCCATGTAGCTTCCCTAATGTGGGTTGGAACAAGCACATCCCAAGGACACGAGATTACTAGAAATAACTCCCTCACATTTATGAACCAAGTAGTGAATTGTTTCCATTTGATGTTGAATGCCATAATTGCATCTTTCAACTCCTGATAGTCATTCATCCATCTAGCTATGTTCTCAATGATTGATCATTGGTCTCTAAACTGTGCTCTAAGAACTTTGAGTTTAGCATTTGTAGTCTCAAGCTTCTACTTGGCATCTTTGTGATGCTTGAACTCCACCTCGTATAACAGATACAAGAGAGCCACTTGTTATTCTAATTCTAACCCCAGCCATCTAGTTTTCAACATTGCCAAGTTTTCATATTGAAGATTGGCCAACTCCATGTACTTTGTCATTTCCTCGATTTGCAACTCCTTCAAGCAGATCTCCACTTTGTTGTAGGCATCAATCCCATCAACGATGGGGTACCACATATCTCCTCCTTGTAGGAGTTGCTAGAGGGCTTCATTCAATTTCATCTTTATCATCTAAATTTGTTTTTCATTCACTTCTTTCTGCAAGCCAACCTAGTCCCTACAGTGATTCTTCACTTTCTCAAATTTGAGGGCCTCATTCTTCCATGTGGCAATTTCAATAGCTAATTTCTAGTGCAAGGCATGCACTTTCTCCATTAATAGATTATGGTTTTTGATAGTCAATCTTCTCAGTTCAGTGTTCACCCTAGCAAGTTACTCCTGCTATTGATGAAGAAATTCTTGCATTTGATCCTTCTGAGCATCAACATTTCACAAGTGATAATTTTGTGCAGTCAAGGCATCTATTCCAAGTCCTTCTAAATTAATTGTGTTTCTACTTCAACTATGGACTAGTTTAAGATGGCCATTACTTCCTCCTCCTTATCTTTCTAGGGTCTTTCTTGAAGCTGTTTGAAAGCTTCGTCTCTTATTATTATTGGGCTAAGAATCGCAAGACCTGTAAGTTGGGCACAAGGTTCGACAACCTCTGCGGCCAAGCATTGGTTTCTTTCTTGGGTCGTTTCAAGTTGCCCCTCTAGGATAATGCATTTGCCCCTTATGTTTAGTAGCTCTAACTAGGTTGCAATGATGTTCTTTGAAAGATGAAAGATGTTTGAAGATAGTTGCCTGGTTCCTACCAGTAGTTCTAGCAACTTTTCATGTTGGGTTGCATCTAACTTTCCACTGACCATGCCTACGAACATCTACACATCTTGAAGTGCATATACATCTAGTACAAATGTTGTGGGTGCATTCAATGCTTCAACTACACAATCCGCCACCACTTTAGCTATTGTTTCCTACCCATGGTATTGCATCAATAAGACAGTTGCCTCTTCACCTTCCTCCAACCGCACTGAGAAAGTGGCAACATTCCTAGAGAATTTTTGGAATAGATGATGTGGTACTAGTGACATTATCACCTCTCAAGCATTGCAATCCAACCTTGAAGGTAACTATGTTCATTCAGCAAAGAAGATTAGACCACCCCTCTCCATCTAGGTAACTATTCGAGCCACCTCATTAAGGTGACTCATCGTGGGTTGGTATACAAATTGATCTACCCCACTCATTCCTACTCATTGCTCTCATTCACTCAAGAGCTATTCTTAGATTTTATGTAGATGCTCCATAACTACACAAGCCTCCAGTGTTGTTTCCTAAGTGGGTGGTGGTGGCAACTACTCCTCTTCTTAAGTTGTTGTTGGTGTTTTGTCTTTCATGATTTATGACCATGAAGCCAAACGAGTATGCCTAAGGGTATCGTTGGAATAGCAAATAATGCCTACCCTTTTGCAAAGTTTCCTAAGGAGGCACAGAAAGAGCAGGGTCTTCCTTCCACGTTCATTCTCCTTGAAGTGCTTCTCGATCTCTAAGTAGATCAGTTGTGGGAAGTTAACGAGGAATTTTCCACTTAGAGCAACGCATGCTCGAGTAGAGAAAGTAGTCACCTTGCTTGGCCTTAATATTGGATTGAGGTGATAAGTTATAATCTTAAAGTAAATCTGCTCCATCAATGTGAGTGCACCATACTCCTTACAATCCACCCCATAGCATCACTGGGTCCACTCCCTCCTGGCCTTAGGATCACCTTTTGTGGACAATTCATCCGACTATGTTCAAGTATTAGATAACCCAAGTGCCTATGCAATTGCTTCTACCACATAGGATACTTGAATGTCCTTGATTAGGACAACGAGCCCTGGCTTTCGGCTACTCTAGAAGAGATATGTTTCTCCCATGTACCATTTCCCACTAGACATGATTACTGGCCACATGGGAGAAGCTTGCAATTGTGTCTTCACATCCTCTAGAGCCTTCTCAAAAAATGGCCTAAAGTTGATCAAACTAATATTTGGATCTCTTGAAACCTGATGATGTTTAGACAGGCTTGAGTCAAAGTGACCTCAAGCCTAGGCACGAGTCCAAGCACTTCTCCTCATTGTGATTGTTTGATCGACCCTTCTTCTTCTGGAATCTGTCAGACAAATTTCACTTTAGGCTCCTCACAAAGAGGTCCCATTGCATGGGTTACCTCCGGTAATTCCTAGCCTTGTTCTTGTTGGCCCCTTCTAGCTTTAGGCTACTTCTCCCATGGTTGCAAGATCTCTCCTTCTTGTGAACATTTCTATTTTGGTGCCATATATAATCACAATTGATGGGACGTGATATCACATGGGTCGCGATATTGCGTACGTGATATCGCATCTTCCCCTACGATATTGCGTATGCGATATCGCAGCGTGCCACCAAATCTATAAATAAGAGGTGGCTCTCCCTTGTTTCTCAATCTAGATCTAGACCTTAGCCGAACTCTTGAAGTTTTTCCATTCCATAGTTAGAGTGATTTCCATGTGCCCGCAGTAGGAGTCCCAAAGTGAACAGATCTTTATTCGAGCAAATATTATACCTGAGCACAAGTTTGTATACAGAAATAAAGACAAAATTTTGGATAAACCTTGCAGTGCATGGACTAAGCTAAATAGGA
>MNCI01009513.1:88005-103914 GCA_015680685.1 Gnetum montanum | reverse complement strand
ATCCCAGAAGGTTGCATTGGTTCAGGGTGTGAACGGTAAGTGGGAATGGATACTGATGCTAGGCATTAGAACTTAGTTAGTTAAAGTTAGTTACTTAGTCTCTTCACCCTTTCCCTCATTAGCATAGGAGATAAAACATAAAAGATATAAAAATCACATACCTCAAACTTACTTAATCATACAACCGTGACCAATACAAGTAAGTCAGGGAAGACAACGAACGATTAACCTTAAGTGTTCCATAAAGCGTGTAGGCACTTAGTCTGCGGAGTTCAACCGGATCGCACATATAACGCTCGTATTCATATGGTTGAGTGTAGGGGTACCTCGCCACTCATCATTGGCGCCATTTCTAGGGACTAAGTTGTTTGTGCGCTAAGTAGAACATAGGAAATCATCCACATCATTGGGAAGCTTAAACGAACCCTAAGGATTAATCAAAAGAAAAATTAAAACAAAGGTCAATAGCACACTAACAAGATAACAATGTCTTCTTCTTCTCATAAAAGCACTTCACCACCTAGGGATCACACAAGAGACAATCAACGGTTTAACACACATAACCCAGATCCGCCAGTTCCCCAACAGTATCAGGTAGTATATACTCATCCTGATGAGTATATACCCAATTTTACTTTTATCCTCCATCAGGATGAACAACTGCATTGGCGAGACTTGCAAGGTAACATAGTGTTACCCCTAGATCAGGTAGTCCTTAACATGCTTCTTCGTGCTCTTGCACAGATAGGCATGATGTAGCTATATGTTGAATACATTATAGAAGATTATGACATAAGGGAATACCATCCCATAGCGGTGCAATGTTTAAGGGACTAGCTGTCGGAGAACTACCATACATCGTTGAAGGGCAAAGGGGTCCTGCACGTCCTAAGCGAAATTGGAGATGGTGAACCAGTTATAACAGGTTCTCCATCAAATGATGTTCCCCCTCCTAATGATGGTGAGGAGGTGATGTATCAGAACCTGCACTCCATGATTCACAATCCTGGCTCTAATCCCCATGAACACCAAGTGTTCACTGAGGGAACCAATACACATGACAAGAATGGGCATTCGGATCATCATCACGATCGGGGCCATAGCCACCGAAGAGAAGGTAAGAAACATCATCATGGAGATTGTTTCCCTTCTTCTTCCCCTTCATCGCATCATTCACCCTCTCCTTCCACATCAAGACATAGTCACAAAGAGCACAACGGTGAGGATAAGGGTAAGCAAAATGAGAGACCTCGACGAGAGAGTCAAGAGCAAGGAAAAGGGCATTCTAGAGAGTCAAGGCATTAAAGAAGGGAAAGTAGGGAACCACGTAGCCATCATAGACATCATGAGAGAGATGATCATGATGAACCCCTACTTGCCACCTGAAGTATGTTAGATATTATGGAGGTTGTGAGAATACCTACAAGGCACCAAAAAGACAGTCGAATCAAGAGACTAAACATGAATAATATCCCACGATTAGAGGGGGGATACAATGCTGATCCGCAAAACCACTTATAGGCATTCCACGATGCCTGTGCCTTGCAAAATACTGAAAATAAGTGGAAGAAGTTAAAGTTGTTTCCTAGGACACTCATAAAAGAAGCAGAGAATTGGTACCGGTCCTTAGAGCTGGAAACCATTAGGAGGTGGAGTACAATGCTAGAATTGTTTAATGATAAATACCAAACGTACTCCCGAGTGTCCAACTTGCATAAGAAAATCCAAAGATGGAAGCAGGGTACTCACAAACCCTTGGATGCTGCCATGGGCTGATATTATGCATTACTACATCATTGCCCGAGCCATGGCTACGCACAACGGGATCAACACCACCACCTCATAGATGGGCTAAGACATGAAACTATGAGAACCCTTGGGACATATGCCCAAGGGAGATTATCTGAACTTAGGTCCCATGAAGTTCATACACTGTTGGAGCAAGTAGCTAAAGAAGAAGGGGAGCTATAGAAAAGAGAAAGCGTGGAAGAGTATAACCGCGATCCTTCCCTCCGAAAGAGGGGAGTGAGATTCTGCGAGGAGGAGGATGAGTCACCACTCGAAGAGTTGGTGAATAGAAAAACCTTACCACTTTAGAAATTAATAATGGAAGTGTTGGCTAAGGTAGATGAAATATGGAGCTCCTTAGATAGTAAAATTGAAATTGTCCTAAAAATCGTAGAGGATTCTAAGGAGGAACGAAGTATTGACCATGATAAGAAAAAGCAGAGAGATTCAGACCATGCACGTAACAAGGGTAAAGGAAAAATGACTATCACCAATGAGGTTGTGGATTCTGACATGGATAATGATGGTAGATATGAGATCTGCCAATATGACCATCCTAAGGGATGTTGTCCAATAATCTCACATCTACAAGAGTCTAGGGTGTATGCACTCAACCCAAGATTTAACAAATGGCAAGCACCCCGAAGGTTACCTTATCCCCAAGGTAACCCAAGGCAGTTCCACCAACCATTAACATATTATCCAAGTGAAACTCCATCACAACCTATTGGGCAACACCAGTAGTGGCAACACCCATAGTCATGGGGGATGCCATCGCCTAGGCAACAATACCCTTACCGACAACTAGACCCGTATCGCTACTACATGCAGTAGCCCGTCTCTCCACCTGACTCTGTTAGTCAGATGACTCCACAATGTCACTACCTAGCCCAGGAGTATTATAAGACTCCTTCTCCTCCAGGAGACACACCACATGCATACCATCCTCCAAATCCATCTACATCTTTTATGCCGATAGTTCCACTACCACCCGCTCCAACAATGCAAGGGAAACTCCCCACTCAACCACAGCAACGTAATGCTACGAGAGCCGTAAACCTTCAACCCACTGCTAGTTCTGAAAACTGTATAAAGAGAAGACCTTTCTTCAGAACCAAGAGTCCAAACAAGCTCTCACAACCACAAGCAGTTGAGTCTATGTTCACTCCTCCAACAAATAAGGCTTTGGAGCTCCCTTCAAACAAACAACAGAGCTCAATGCATACGATTATGTTAACACATACTGTTACTGACTAGATCAAGGTAGGCCACCTTCCCAGGAAACTCTCTAACCCGGGAAGTCCCTTAATCTATCTCTAAGTCGCTAGGAACGAACCACGTAAGGCTCTTCTTGACTCAAGTTCCGGAGTCAACTTAATCTCACGAGAAATGTATAAAGCCTAGAACCTGCCTCCACTCAAGAAGAGCAATATTCAACTAGAGCTAGCTGACCAGTCCATCACCATTTCTTTGGGATTGGTGAAGTACATCATTACCACTGTGTGTGTTTGGTCATACCCAGCTGATTTCCTAGTGATAGAAGTCAACAGTAACAAAGGGAACTTCCCAATTGTAATGGGAAGGGCATGGCTGAGTACAATAGACGCATGCCTAGAAATCCATGATCTTTCCTTGGAAATATCTAAGGAAAATATTTATGGAAAGATCGAGAAGAAGAAAGTTTCATGCATCACATACAGTGACTCAAAGGGTGATGACATGGAGGAATGCTCAGCATCTCCTACATGCAACTGGTGTGCCCAAGAAACTCATATACAAAGGTGCCTGTATGTAGCAACCACACAACAAGAGAACACCCAGTGGTTGATAGCTAATCAAGAGAGCAGCCCACCAACATGCATGGAACAAACTAGAGGAACAACTTGTACCCACAACGAAAGCATAGATACATTGGAATATGAGCATCGCCAACTTCCAACCCTTAACCTGAAAACATCAATTGGGAGAAGTTGGACACTTTTAAGAAATTCAAACAAACACTCATTATTTTGGATCTCTCCCTTTCAATTCAGTCATGGGGGAGATGGCCACCTATGCTAATCATTTGAAACCCTCAGTTCTTTTAAGTTTTTGTTTTACACATTTTTGTTTTCCACTTTTTGTTTTGTACTTTTTTGTTTTACAATTTCTTTAACTTTTCTTGTTTTTGTTTTACAACATCGTTTATACTTTTTCTTTTATTTTTGTGTATGTGTGTGTGTGTGTGCTTATCTATTTTGTCAAGTTTGTTACCCAATAAGTGCNTAATAAGTGCTCCTGATGATGGTATGAACTGTATTCTATTGGTTGCTTATGTTTGGTTTTTACCTTTAAGTTACGATGTTGATACTAAGGTGTGGTTCTTTTGATATAGCAGGCAATGAGTTCACTTCATCCATACATCCATAAATTTCTATGGTCTCTCTTGGCTTGGAAATGTACAGTCCCTTTCTAAATAAGAACTATAACAAATCGGTGACTGGGCATTTCTCAAACTGAGGAAGGACTCAAGGATTGAACATGGTATGACTTCAAGGCGACTTGATGCATTTGTGCTAGCCATTCTCTTAGGTGCTTGGATGTTTTCTTCTTGAGTTTTCTTACCATTCCGACGTTGCCACCTTATTGGGAAGCTGAGATAATAAAAATAAAAAAGTCTTTGCATGGTGTGGTTCTCAGGTATAAACACAAAAAAAATAGTGAGAATTCAAAGCACACCCCTTAGACGAAATAATCATTTGGGCTACACGCATTGGTTATGGAACTAAAATAACATGTTCCCTCTAACTAAGGCCCTTCTCGCTTCCCATTCTCTCCTCCTTCATTTTGTCAGAATGGTGGTGGCTCTTTGATGAAGGGATTCTTGTTACTTCAAGTGGATGGATTGGCTGAATGCATTAATATGAAGTTACTAGATGTGGCTTTTTTGAGGCCAGACTTGGAATGGGATCTACTAAGTCACATTAATCATTAAATACACAAGGGGCTATACACCACCTTGTTCTTGAGACTCCATTCCATTCTCTTCCTTCCATCTTTCTTTCCCCATCTATCACCTCATTGCCGGTTGTATCAGTAGTCCATATCTTGGTGGATGCATTGTTTTCTTTTTGGTAAATTCTTCTGGTTAAGACTTTAACTCTTGTTTCCAAATGACATTCCTAGAGCCTATGGACTCTTTGAATGTGGGATTGTTAATGCATTAAGGGCATGAGCCTGCTTTGGGGAGGATCCACTAGCATTCCTATTTGGTGCACCAGTTAAATTCTTTTCCTTAAACGTTTTTGCAATCCACTCTATTTTGTTCATTTCCATCTTGACATCCATTTCATCAACGTTATAGTTTTCTCTTTTTCTCCATCTTTCTTGCTCTTTTTCTTTCACTATCCTATCACTACTGGAGGTTCGCTCTTAGTCATGGGGGTCTTGACCAAATTTTTTCCATTTTCTCCTAACCCCTACACCTTCAGCAGTCACCATTATTATATCTCCAGAATCTGCAATCAGCCATACCACAACTCAACCAATGGACCTTTCACCGAAGCAAGGTATAAACTGCATTGTGATTCATCTACCCTTGCTAATATAAGATTGTGTTGTGTGTGCAAATGGCAATCATACAACAATGGATCAGACCTGGAGGGAACACTTGAAATGGATCGATGCTGAAGCAATTATGCAAGGAACAAGATTGATCGCGCGCTTACGGATGGACAACAAAAGGCGCAATCTTGGCGTTGGCAGTGGTAGACTTCTTCTCTCTTCTCTCTTCTCTCTCAGCTACCAAATACAGCCTGATGTCAAATGTATAAAGTGTTCACTCTTGTTGTTGTGAACACCATTTTTTTCATGTTCTGTAATGATGATATGTTCACATGTCATCCCATTCACCATTAGTTCCATTCAAGTCAATAATCCCATACCTTCCCAATATTTTGTAAGGAACTCGAGGATGAGTTTTTATTCAGTCATGGGGGTATGATGGGACACAATATTGCATGGGCCGCGATATCACGTACGCGATATTGCAGTGCATCGCCAAATCTATAAATAAGAGGCGACTCTCCCTTATTTCTCAATCTAGATCTAGACCTTAGCCAAACTGTTGCAATTTTTCCATTCCAGAGTTAGAGTAATTTCCATGTGCCCGCAGTAGGAGTCCCAAAGTGAACGGATCTTTATTCAAGCAAATATTGTACCTGAGCACAAGTTTGTGTACGGAAATAAACACGAAATTTTGGATAAACCTTGCAGTGCATGGACTAAGCTAAATAGGAATTTAATTATTGTTAATTTTTTAAATGCTTTATTAGTTAATTAATCTCTCTCAACCCTCAACACTCCTAGTTAAGTGCATTCAATACGACCACTTTGAGCACGTGCGTTACACTTGGTAATAAAGTAACGAATAGCGTTTGGTAATCCCAGAAGGTTGCATTGGTTCAGGGTGTGAACGACAAGTGGGAACAGATACTAATGCTAGGCATTAGAACTTAGTTAGTTAAAGTTAGTTACTTAGTCTCTTCACCCTTTCCCTCATTAGCATAGGAGATAAAACATAAAATATATAAAAATCACATACCTCATACTTACTTAATCATACAACCGTGAAAAATACAAGTATAGGAAGATAACAAACGATTAACCTTAAGTGTTCCATAAGGCATGTAGGCACTTAGTCTACGGAGTTTGACCGGATTGCATGTGTAACACTCGTATTCGTATGGTTGAGTGTAGGGGTACCTCGCCACTCATCAACAATGAAACCATGGATTAGCAATCATTGTGTAACCTTAAAATAATTGGGATACCTTATCTCTTAAGGATAGTTACACTTGGCTAAGTTGTGATTATGGATAATTTAATTAATCCAATTATTATTTATTTATGTGTTATCATTAATAAACCATCCCAAAGGTTATTGGAAGGGTTAATCTTTGAAAAAATTAATGTTTCTATGTTATTAAGGTTATTAACCCTTTGGGAAGTTAGAAAAATTTTCAAAACTTTTCATTAGAAACCTTAAGGTTTGTGGCCCCCATGATAAAGATCTTACCTCCAGTAAGTGCAAGGTTGAAAAACGAAGTGATCTAGACAAACAGTTGGGAAGTTATGAGCTTTGGAAGGTTTTGGGCTCTAAACAATTACAAAAACTCCCTGTGTGTTATGAGAAATTTGCAAAAAATTCCTAAGTGTTAGGTGGTATATATAGGCTATATGCACTGCATCGATGAGGCCTCGTTGACGCAACTATTGACCTCCATTGACTTCTATTGACTTTGGTCAAACTTTCAAAATACAAGGAATTTTTGGATGAAATTGGGGTCAAATTAAAGCTTAAAGGACCAGGAACGATATGAAAATATGAGAAGATAGTGTTAAAGCTCATAAATTTGAAAAATGAAGAAAACTTAATTTAATGGATGAATGAAGTGAAAGATTAAAGAGAACTGAGAGGTATACTCAATGGAATATGCAAAAGATAGGATTGTAGCAATGTCAAAGGTAAGGAACCTAACTAACCAAGCCATGAGCTATGCAAGTAGGTCCTCCCCATAGCAAGCTCATGCCCTCTTTTCCCTTGCATAACCCCAACTGAAGAGTCCATTGGCCCCACAATTAATTAATGGTCATGAAAAGTTAAGGACCAACCCAAAAGAATCTACTCAAGAATCCCAACACATTAAACCAAGACATAGAGCATAACATAGAACCAAGTAGTGAGGTGAGTTATGGTAGCATGGATGGATGATAGAGAATGTGGGATGGAGTTCTGAATCAAGGTCATAAGAAGTCCCTTGTGGAATTTATGTTTAAAATGACCTAAGAAGTTCCATCCTCAGTCCAAACCAAAACTAGCTGCTTTCAGTGACTTTGCATTGCCATCCCAAGACTGATCCACCCACTTGAGACACAAGAATGCTTTCACAAAACAACCACCATTCCACAAAGGGAAGAAAAGAGAAGTAGGAAGTGAGAGAGAGGGCCTTAGTTAGGGGGGACATTCAGGCATGGGCGCATATCACTCAAGCCCCATAACTAATGGTTGTAGCCCATTTATTTGTCCAAGGGATGTGCTTTGAATTTCATTTTTTTTTTGGTTTTTTTTTTTTTTTTTTGAAATGGGAACCACACCATGCAAGGACTTATTCATGTTGAAGGGGTGTGCTTTGAATTCCCATCATTTTTTTTTTCTTTTTTCTTTTTTTTTGGATGGGAACCACACCATACAACAACGTTATTTGACTTCCTATTAATGGTTGATGTGGAACGGTAAGAAGTCCATGAAAAACACTCAAGCACTCAAGCAAGTAGAAGACTACAAAAAGTAATGAGTCCCCTTGAAGTCATAGCCTTTACAAACTTTTGAATCCTTCCCAATTCCAGAACTTCCAAGGTCACTAATTGATTAAAAATTTCTTTAATGAAAAGAGACCTCAAATTCCAAAAACTACAAAAGCCATAATGTTCATTGGATGGGTGGATGACATGGACACTATGCCTATTCCATCAAAAATAAACCATGTTAAAGTCACTAAACATCATAATTCAAAAATAGAAACCAAACATCAACAATCACACATTAAGCACAAACCATCATTAGTAAACAACAACAATGGCACTGTGTCCTATGAAAATAAAGTAGTTTTATAGTAAAAATAAGAAAATATCACACTTGAATAAAAAAAAACAAAACAAAACAAAGTAAAATATATAGGAATTTTTTTGTACACTAACTCATAAGGAGAATAGCCAATAGGAAGTTTCCAAGTTGAACAATAAGCCCAAAGAGCATCGTTAAGTTTTGTACTCTAGTTCTTCCTATATTTGCTAATGGTATGCATTAGTATTTTTGTAATCTCCCAATTGGTTACCTCTACTTGACCATTGTCTTAGGGATGGTAAGGTGTTGTTAATTTCTGTTCTACCCCCAAGCATTGCATTAATTTTCTAAATGTGGCACCTATGAAATGAGTTCCTTTATCATAAATTAGTGAAAATGGCACCCCAAATCTATTCATAATATGTTGTTATATAAATTGGTAGTAGTGGATGATGTATAAGCAATAATGGCTATCGCTTCAACCCATTTTGTGTAGTAGACAACTACTACTATAATATACGCCTTCCCATTGAACATGGGTGTGATGGGACCCATGAAGTCATTGCTCCATATGTCGAAAGGTTCTAGTGATTAAATCCATTATTGAGGACCTTCCATGCGAGCAGTCATTCCTTCATCATGTCAACAATGTTCACAAGACTTGAAGAACTGGTGGGCATCTCTAAAGATTGTAGGCCAACAGTATCCTACCATCAAGATTTTTATGGTCATGCGTCTCCCTGCATAGTAGCCTCTGTAAGGTCCTTTGTGAGCATCTTAAAGAATACGTAATTGATCTTTGTTAGGGACACACCAATGAATTAGACCATCAGCACACACCTTGTAAAGGCGTCCATTGATTTCCATAAAGTATTTAACCCAATGAAGAAATTATTACTTCTTCCTAAAATCCAAGTCTTGTGGCACCTCTTGAGTGAGAAGATATGTAAGGATGTCATTATACCATATTGTTTTCGTAGGTGTTTGTTCACTTATTGCTCCTGTAAAGAGGAGTTCGTCTAGAAATTGATCAGAGAGCAGGCTCTCCTCCTCTTTATTATTCCATCTTAAGCAAGAGATGTGGTCAGCGACCACATTCTCAATCCCTTTTTGATCTACCATAGTGAGATCGAATTCTTACAAGATCATAAGCCATCATATGACACGAGGGCTCATTGTTGGCTTATTCATGAGGAAGCAAATTGCACTATGGTTCATATGCACAAATACTTTGTAACCAAGCACATAGTGCCTAAACTTTTCCAAAGCATACACCACTACCATTAATACTTTCTCTGTGGTGGTGTAATTTAACTGTGCCTTCACAATGCTCCAACTCTTACAATGGATGTAATATGGACATTTCTTATCATCCATCTGCATGAGCACAACTCCCAAGGCGTACTTAGATGCATCTATCACAATATGGAAAGGTTTGGACCAATCTACTACACATAGGATTGGTGTTTCTATGAGTTTCTCCTTTAATTGTTGGAATGTGTGTTCACATTTCTTGGTCCAGATGAAAGGTGCATATTTCTTTTTAAGCTCTACAAATGACTTTGTGATCTTAAAAAAAATCTCTATAAATCACCAATAGTAGCTAGTGTGTCCAAGGAATAACCAAACATCTTTAAGAATCTCTAGTTGGCATGTTATTCCTTAGATGACCCTTATTTTTTATAGGTCTACCTCAATCCCTTCTTGGAAAATTTGGTGCCCAAACACAATGCCTTCTTGGACCATGAGATGGTTCCTTTGCTAGTTGAGCCATAGGTTTGTCTTTACACATCTCTTCAGTACTTGCTCAAGTCAGTCCAAGGCTTTCTCAAAGATAGCTCCATAGGTGGAAAAGTCATCCATGAAGACTTCAACACCACTACCAATCTGCTATTGAAAGATACTAAGGACCAAGCGTTGAAAGGTTATAGGGGCATTACATAGACCAAATGACATCTTAAAATATGCAAAATTCCCCTAGAGACTCGTGAATGTTATCTTGGCTTGATACTTGGGTGCAATCTGGATTTGGTTATAGCCACTATAACCATCCAAAAAGCTATAATAACAATGCCCAAATATGGTGTCTAACACTTGATCCACAAATGCCAAAAAAAAAAGTGATCTTTAAATGTTTCCATATTCAACAACCTAAAGTTGATGCAAACTTGACATTTGCCTTCCTTCTTTGGTACAATTACGAGTGGACTAACCCACTCACTATCTGCAATTGGATAGATGAACCCTACCTTAAGGAGTTGCTATATTTCCTCCTTGACAATTTGCTTCAATTTGGGGTTCAACCACCTTTGCAGCTGCCTTCTAGGCTTCATGGTGGGGGTGGTTTAAATGCAATGCTAGCATATCCTTGGATCAATTCCTGTTAGCTCTGGATATAACCAAACAAAGTTTTTTGACCATTTGTTCATCACTTTCAACAAATTTTCTTTTTGCTCAGGAGCAAGTTTGGCATTAATGATGGCTAGTTTACCATTCTTTAAAAATGCATACTCCATACCAGTTGGTAAATTTTTTAGCTCTAAGGACTCCTGCTTGAAGTGATCAGGGATTTCCAACTCTCCCCAACATGTATCATCATCTTCATGAGAGAGTTAGAAATGAACTTGTTCAATTTTTTTCATGCCTTCAACATATGCACATGTTAGGCTCTCAATTGGCTCCATGCATATTGTGCTACTATTTGAATTAGCTATCAGCCACTAGGTACCCTCCTACTTTGTGGCTACTGTGTACAGACACCTTTGAATGTTAATATCTTGTGCACACTGATTGCATGCCTTAATGTATGCGCTCTTGATGGACCAAATCTTTTGCATGCAATTGCACTTGTTATCACTGTACATGATGCATGGAATAGACTTCTTCTCAATTTTTCCTAACTCATTTTCCTTGGATATTTCTAAAGATAAGTCTCTTATACCCATTCTTGCATCGACCGTACTTAACCAAGCCCTTCCAATAACGATGACTTTTGCAGTTGTCCACCTTAATTACCAAAAAATTAGCAAGATAGGACCACCCACAAACTGTGGTCACAATGTCCTCTACTAAACCCAAAGTGATAGTAATTGACTAATCTACTAATTCTAAATGGATGTTGCTCTTCTTAAGAGGTGGTAGGTTCTAGGCCTTGTGCATGTCATGGGAGATGAGATTAACTTTTAAACTGGAATCAAGAAGAGCCTTGCATGGCTCATGCCCAGCAATCTATAGATAAACAAGTGGGCTTCCTAGGTTAGATATTTTTGTAGGAATATTTCTAGCCTTGATCCAGTCAGAAACAGCATGAGTTAGCATTACAGTGCAGATCCTAGGTAGCACTTGGTTTGAAGGGCACTCGGAGGTATTTGATGTAGAGAATGAGGGTGCTGGAGATGTAAGTGATCAACCAGAGTAGGTTGTGAGGGCTGGAGAGGACTATTGGGCCGAAAGAAGGCTCTTTTCCTTAATTGACTATCCAGACCACTTAGCTGAAAACCAATTCTGAGTGTACAACCCTCGTAGCATTTTGTTGTTATAGTTGTGGAGGAATCTCTCCCTGCATGGACGAAGTAGAAGGTTGATGGGACGCAATATCGCATGGGCCACGATATCGTGACCATCGCGATATCGCATCCCTCGCTATATCGCGTCTTCCCCTACGATATCACGTACGCGATATTGCAGTGCACCATCATATCTATAAATAAAAGGTGGCTCTCCCTTGTTTCCACATCTAGGTCTAGACCATAGCGAAACTCTAGCAGTTTTTCCACTCTAGAGATAGATTAATTTCCATGTGCCCGTAGTAGAAGTCCTAAAGTCAACGAATCTTTATTCAAGCAGACATTGTACCTGAACACAAGTTTGTATACGGAAATAAAGACGAGCTTCTTTGATAAACCTTGCAGTGCATGGAATAGGCTAATTAGGATTTTATTCATTGTTATTTATTATATGTTATTTACATGCTTTATTAGTTATTTACTGCTTTCTCTCTCACCCTTCTCTCCTAGTTAAGTGCCTCAGTACAACCACTTCGAGCACGTGCGTTACGCGTGGTGATCCCAGCAACGACTAGCGTTTGGTAACCACGGTTGCATTGGTTCAAGGTGTGTACGATAAGTGGGAACGGATGCTGATGCTAGGTTAATTTAGACTTAGTTCATTAGTTAAAGTTAGTAATTAGTCTCTCTACCCTTCAACTTGATAGCATAGGATATAAAACATAAAAAGCTATAAAAATCATATACCTCGGACTTACTTAACCATACATCGTGACAAATACAAGTAAGCCTGGGAACACAAAAAATAATTAACCTTAAGTGTTCCATGAGGCATGTAGGCACTTAGTTTGCGGAGTTCGACCAGATCGTGCATGTTACGCTCATATTTGTATGGTTGAGTGTAGGGGTACCTCGCCACTCATCATTGGCGCCATTGCCGAGGACTAAGTGTTTGTGCGCTAAGTAGAACATAGGAAATCACTCACATCGTTGGAAGCTTAAACAAACCCTTAGGGTTAATTAAATAAGAAAAATTTTATAATGGTAAAATAACACACTAAATTAAATCAAGATGTCTTCTTCTCATAAGAGCAATTCACCACCTAGGGATTATACAAAGAATAGTTGGTAATCAAAAATACATAACCTAAATATGCCAGTTCCTCAACAATATAGGGTGGAATATACTCATCCCAATGAGTATATTCCCAATTTTACTTTTATCTTCCATCAAGATGAACAGATGCGCTAGAGAGACTTGCAAGGTAACATTGTGTTACCTCCAGATCGTGCAATCCCCAACATGCTCCTCCATGCTTTGGCACAGATCAGCATGACTCAGCTTTATGCTGAATACATTGTGGAAGATTTTGACATGAGGGAATACCATCCCACAGCTTTACAATGTATGAGGGACTCAAGGCGGGAGAGTCAACATACACAGTTGAAGGGCAAAGAGGTCTCACACGTCCTAAGTGAAATCGGAGATGGTGAACCACTTATAACGGGTTCTCTATCGAAAGATGTTCCCCCTCCTAATGATAATGAGGAGGTGGGGAATTAGAACCTATGATCAACAATACACAACCCTAGTTCTGACCCCCATGAACACCAGCTATTCACTGAGGAAACAACAACACATGACAAGGACGGGCACTTTGATCGTCATCACGATCGGGGTTGCAACAGTAGAAGAGAAGGCAAGAAACATCATCATGGCGATGGTTCTCCTTCTTGTTCCCCTTCTTCACATCACTCATCCTCTCCTTCCATCTCTGGGTGCAATCATAGAGAGCATAACGGTGAGGATAGAGGTAGGCAAAATGAGAGACCTCAATGAGAGAGTCGAGAGAGAGGACAAGGGCATGAACGAAAGGAAAGTAGGGAACAATAGAGACATCAGAGACATCATGAAAGAGATGATCATGATGAACCCCTACTTGCCACCCGAAGTATGCTAGATATAACAAAGGCAGTAAGAATACCAACAAGGCATTTAAAGGATAGCCGGATCAAGCGCTTAGACATGAACAACATCCCACGATTTGAAGGGGGATACAACACAGATCTGCAAAATCATTTACAGGCATTTCACGATGCCTGTGCCTTGCAAAACATAGAGAACGAGTGGAAAAAAAATAAAGTTGTTTCCCAAGACACTCATCAAGGAAGCAGAGAGTTGGTACCAGTCCTTAGAACCGGAAACCATTAGGAGGTGGAGTACGATGTTAGAACTCTTCAACAATAAGTATCAAATGTACTTCAGAGTGTCTAATTTGCATAAGCAGATCCAAGGATGGAAGCAATGTACTCATGAACCCTTGGATGTTGCCATGGGCCGCTAATATGCATTGTTACATCGTTGCCCGGGCCATGGATACGCACAACGGGACCAACTTCGCCACATCGTAGATGGGCTAAGGCATGAGACTAGAAGAACCCTTGGGACTTATGCCCAAGGGAGATTATCAGAACTTAGATCCCATGAGTTACATCGCTTGTTGGAATAAGTAGCAAAAGAAGAAGGTGAGCTACGAAAAAGAGAGAGTGCAGAAGAATAGAACTGTGATCCTTCCCTTCTAAAGAAGGGAGTGAAATTTTGCGATGAAGAGGATGAGTCACCACTCGAAGAGTTGGTGAATAGAAAAACCTTACCAATTCAAAAACTAACAACAAAAGTATCGGCTAAGGTGGATCAACTGTGGGATTCCTTAGACTCCAAACTTGAAACTGTCCTAAAAATCGTAGAAGAGTCCAAGGAGGAACAAAGTAGTGACAAGAACAAGAAGAAGAGGAGAGATTTAGGCCCTTCACATAACAAGGGTAAAGGGAAAATTACTATCTCTGATGAGGTTGTGAATTTGGACATAGATGATGATGGTGGATGTGAGATCTACCACTATGACCATCCTAAGGGATGTTGTCCAATCATCTCACATCTACAAGAGTCTGGGGTGTATGCACTCAACCTGAGACTCAACAAACGGCAAACACCCCGATGGTTACCTTATCCTCAAGGTACCCCAAGGCAGTTCCACTAACCATTAATGTACTATCCAAGTGGAACTCCACCACAACCCATCAGACAGCACCAGCAGTGGAAATACCCATAGTCATGAGGCATTCCACCGCCGACACAACAGTACCCTTACCGGCAACTTGATCCTTATGGATATTATGTGCAACAGCCAATTTCTCCAAGTGACTCTATGAGTCACACAACTCCCCAACGTCACTACCAAGTTCGGGAGTACTTTAGGAGGACTCTTTCTCCTCTAAGAGGCACCCCACATACTTACCATCCTCCAACTCCATCCGCACCTCTTCCACCTATAGTTCCCATACAACCTATTCCAACAATGCAAGGGGAACTCCCCACTCAATCGCAGCAACACCACACTACAAGAGCTGTAAACATTCAACCCGCTGCTGGTTATGACAACTGTAAAAAGATAAGACCTTTCTTCAGAACTAGAAGCCCATACAAGCTCTCACAACAATAAGCGGTTGAGTTTGTGATTACTCCTCCAACACATAAAACTTCAGAGCACACTTCCATCCAACAAAAGAGCTTCACGCATACGGTTATGTTAATGCATACCGTAACCAACTGAATCAGGGTAGGCCACCTTCCCAGGGAACTAACTAACCCTGGGAGTCCCTTAATTTATCTACAAGTTGCCAGGAACGAACCACATAAGACTCTTCTTGACTTAGGTTTCGGAATCAACCTAATTTCACGAGAGATGTATCAAGCCTGGAGCCTACCCCAATGTAAGAAGAGCAACATTCAACTGGAGCTGGCAGACTAGTCCATCACCATTCCCTTGGGATTAGTGGAGGACATTATTACCACTGTGTGTGGTTGGTCCTACCCAGCTGACTTCCTAGTGATAGAAGTTAGCAACAACAAAGGGGACTTCCCAATTATAATGGGAAGGGCATGGCTAAGCACAATAGACGCATGCCTTAGGATCTACGATCTTTCCTTGGAGATATCTAAGGTAAACA
>MNCI01009513.1:68165-86461 GCA_015680685.1 Gnetum montanum | reverse complement strand
GATTTTCTCCTAGCCCCGATTTTTTTGATTTTTTCCTAACCCCTACACCTTCAGTAGTCACCATTAATACATCTCCAGATCCGCAATCAACCATACCACAACCTAGCCAATGGACTTACACCGAAGCAAGGTATTAACTACATTGAAATTCATTTACCTTTGCTAATATAAGACTATGTTGTGTGTGCAGATGGCAATTATACAACAACGGACCAGATTTGGAAGAAACACTTGGAATGGAGCAATGCTGAAGCAGCTATGCAAGGAGCAAGATTGAAGGTGTGCTCACGGATGGACAACGAAAGGCGCAATCTTGGTGTTGGCAGCAACAACACTTCTTTTTCTCTCTCTTTCTTAGCTGCCAACTAAGGCCTGATGTCAATGTAATAAGGTGTTCACCCTTGTTGTCATGAACACCAATTTTGTTGTATCTTGTAATGATGATTCGTTCACATGTCATCCCATTAGTTCATTTTGAGTCAATAATCCCATATCTTCACAATATTATTGTAAGGAACTCGAGGATGAGTTTTCATTTAGTCATGGGGGTATGATGGGACACGATATTGCATGGGCCACGATATCGCGTATGCGATATCACTGCCGTCGCGATATTGTGTCTTCCCCTGCGATATCACGTACGCGATATTGCGGTGCACCGTCATATCTATAAATAAGAGGCGGCTCTCCCTTGTTTCCGCATCTAGGCCTAGACCATAGTGAAACTCTAGCAGTTTTTCCACCCCAGAGATAGATTAATTTCCATGTGCCCGCAGTAGGAGTCCTAAAGTGAACAGATCTTTATTCAAGCAGACATTGTACCTGAACACAAGTTTGTGTACGGAAATAAAGATGAGCTTCTTGGATAAACCTTGCAGTGCATGGAATAGGCTAATTAGGATTTTATTCATTGTTATGTATTATCTATTATTTACATGCTTTATTAGTTATTTACTGCTTTCTCTCTCACCCTTCTCTCCTAGTTAAGTGCCTCAATATGACCATTTCGAGCATGTGTGTTACGTGTGGTGATCCCAGCAACGACTAGCATTTGGTAACCACGGTTGCATTGGTTCAGGGTGTGTACGGTAAGTGGGAACGGATGCTGACGCTAAGTTAATTTAGACTTAGTTCATTAGTTAAAGTTAGTAATTAGTCTCTCTACCCTTCAACTCGATAGCATAGGAGATAAAACATAAAAAGCTATAAAAATCATATACCTCGGACTTACTTAACCATACACCATGACAAATACAAGTAAGCCCGGGAAGACAATGAATAATTTACCTTAAGTGTTCCATGAGGCGTGTAGGCACTTAGTCTGCGGAGTTCGACCGGATCGCGCGTGTTACGCTCGTATACATATGGTTGAGTGTAGGGGTACCTCGCCACTCATCAGAGGTAATTGGGTTGAAGGTGGAGGCGTATGTGCAAAGGTATGCAGAGGATGGTATGCATATGGATATGGGTTTTTCCCTCAAGTAGATGATGAATGTGTTCGATGGTACTCTGGAGGGTAGTAGTGATGCTAGAATGATGTATGACTTGTAGAACTTCTAGGGGAGATGGGCTGCTAAACATAGTACCTGTATGGATCTAGTTGCCTATAAGGGTACTGTTGCCTTGGCGATGGCATTCCCCATGATTGTGGTCAGTACCATTATTGGTATTCTTCAAAAGGTTGTGGAGGAGCTCCACTTAGGTCATAAGCTTATTGTTACTAGTGGAACTATCTTAGACTACCTTGAGGGTAAGGCAATCATCTTGGTGTTTGCCTACGTGCTAGGCAAAGATTTAATGCATACACCCCTGACTCTTATAGGTGTGACATTACAAGGAAACATCCCTTTGGATGTTCGTATTGGCAAATTTCACATTCAATTTCATTGCCAGAGTCAAACTCCACAACTTCCTCTACTACAATAGCTTTGCCCTTACCTCTTTGGTAGGCACGTTCAGCTTCTTTTCACTTCTTGTGATAATGATCACTATTTTGCTCTTTGGATTCTTCAGCAATCTTCAAAGCAATTTGAAATTTTTCATCCAAACAATCCCATAACTTGTCAACCTTGGCTGAAATATTAGAAATATATTTTTGGATAGGCAAATTCTTTCTATTCACCACTTCAATAAGTGGAAATTCCTCCTCATCACAAAATCAAACCTCTTGTTTTCTAATTGAAGGGTCCCTATTATGCTCTTTAGCACTTTTCCTTTTTTGTAGCTCACCTTCTTCTTTTGCTACCTACTTGATTAGCCTTTGGATTTGATGAGCTCTCAATTTAGAAAATCTTCATTAGGCATACACCTCAAGGGTTCTTCTTGTTTCTGCTTTAAGCCCATCTATGATGTGGCAAAGTTGTTTCCTCTGAGAATAACCATAGCTAGGGCATTGGTGTAAGAGTGAATAGCATCGGTCCATGGTAGCATCCAAGGGTTTAGGTGCTCCTTGTTTTCAGCCTTAGATTTTCCTTCTCAAATTAGACACTCTGAAGTACGTCTGATATTTGTCATTGAATAGTTCTAACATGGTACTCCATCTGTGGATAGATTCCAGCTCTAAGGACTAGTACCAACTTTTAGCTTCCTTAATGAGTGTCCTTGGGAAAAGCTTGAGTTTCTACCATTCATTCTCTATGTTCTGTAAGGCACAGGCATCTTGAAAAGCTTGTAGATGTGTTTGTAGGTCAGAGTTGTATCCTTCTTCAAATCTTGGGATATTGTTCATGTCTAGGTGCTTGATCCAACTATCTTTCATATGCCTAGTTGGGATGTTTACTACCTCTGCAATGTTGAGCATTCTTCAAGTTGCCAATAATGATTCTTCATCATCACTGTGTTAATGGTGTTGATGATGGTTTTGGCCACCTCTTTGATTTTGGTGGCCTTCACAATCATTGTTATCTTGGTGATCACCTTCATCACAATTCTTTCAACAATGGCTTCCATAAGAACCATCAGATGAAGAGGAATGTTTAAAATTAAATGAAAAGGAATTTGGACCACCACCACCACCACAATGTTCGCCATCACTCTTACGCTTATTACAATCACCATCCTTAGATCCCTTGTTGTTGCAATGTTTACCCAAGTTCCTACCTTGGCTATCACTCTTTCCTAAACCCAATTTATGAATAGTGGATCACAAGGTTAGGTTCGCACCCTCACCATCAATAGCAAGCGGTGGAGAATCTTCATGTTGAGAACCTTTAGTAGGAGGATCCTCAATGTCATATTGATTTAGTAGGAACAAGGGATTGGTGTAATGTTTTCCCTTTGTAGCTTCATGGAGTTTCTCTTAATGTTGATCTCATTTACGTTGTGTTTTAGTGGGATAGTACTTTCAAGTGTCATATCTATCCACAACGTATTCTTCATGAAGATTTGCTATGCCTAACTTCTTAACAGTTTTGAATAGCATCCCAGGCATAGATCAATCAAGGGGCAAGACAATGTTTCCCTCCATATCACACCATCGCAACTATTTATCCTAACGTAGGATGAAGGTGAAGTTCGGCACAAACTCATTTGGATGAGTGTATACCACCTTACATTCTTATGGGACCTGTGGTTTGGTATCTTCGTGCTTGCGAGAAGAAGAAGATATTTTGCAAAACAAAACAAAATTGTCAATGTGCTTTTATACTTCTATGTATGTCGGAAATGATATTAACCTTGAGGTTCATACAACGATATTAATGGTATTCACCTAAACCTAAATAGTGCACGTTCCATAAACAAAGTCCCCGAAAATGGTGTAATGATGAGCGGCAAGGTACCCCTTCACCCAACCATATGAATCACAAAGTATTCACATGTGATCCAATCGAATTCTGCAGACTTTATCATTTTTGATGCACTAGTTCTTTAGGAAGTGAATCTTGCCTTAAGGTCAATTGTTATCTTCCCAATTACACTTGTGATGTTCATTGGTATGGTTAAGTGTAACTGAGGTCTCCAATTTTTATCATTTTGTGTTTTATAAGTTGGTGCTCAAATGTAGATAAAAGGAATTTGATTAACTAATCTAAATTAACTAATTAACTAGCATTTAAATAATCCTAACATAAGCATCTAATCCCACTTTTCATTAACATCTTGAACCCATGTATCCACTCCTGGGCAATCAAGCGCTACACTACTAGGTGTACCAAGCAATAACACTACTGGGATTACCAAGTAAATATGTGTTACACTCGAAGTAGTCGTACTTATGTGTGTACTCTATTTGGCTTAATTGCTTCATTAACATAATAACTAGAAAATATTTAACAACTAATTGAAAACATTTAATAAATACCTAAAAACATTAAATGCATAAATAAAATAGCTAATCTATCCACACTGCTATAAGGTTTATCAGAAAGCTTGTCTTTATTGCTACACACACTGTCTTGCTCAGGTACAACAATGCTTGAATAAAGATCTGTACACTCAATGACTCCTGCTATGAGCACTCAAAGGAAACATTCTAACTTTCAAATGGAAAAAATGCAAGAGCTCGTTGCAACTACTATCTCTATTTCTCATAAATATGACTACAAGCATATATTTATAGTCGAAAATCAAGAAAATCGACATTGTGTCAATAGGGCCTTGTCGACGCATGACACGATCCATTGACAAGGCCTTGTCAACAAGGCCCAATTAACGAGGCCTCGTTGATGCAACCAACTAGATGCAACTCATCAGATGTCATTCCTCGTAGAAATTTTACTTCTAAAAAGTTTTATTAAAAATCATGAATCTTGTTTTTCATTTGCATTACATTTTCTTAATGCTCTTTTAGAACTTTTCTCTTTTTCTTCCAAATTAGTTGTATGTATTTCTTAGTTAAATTTCACTATTTTTGGAATTTTAAAAAACCAACATTGTTTATAAACATGCTGCATCAAGCAACTATTTCTTATCTATAGACTTCTTATTTATAGTGACTTCTTGAGCAACATCTAATAATATCTTTTCTAACTTCATAATTTTTATATTTCAATAATTTTTGCATTTCATGTGGTATTTTCTTTTGCATGGTTTTTTTATTGGACAATGTCTCATGCATTTGGGTGTGCCACAAGCAAAATATATGATATACAATTCAAGTGATAAATTTCTTCATTCCTTTTATGATTGTATTTTTGTCATGCATGATTGCAATTAGGGCTTTCTTATTGCTAATGATTTCTTAGAAAGAAGCTCTTCTTAGACATTCTCCATCTTTTCCTAAAGAGTTGCATTTTATCTAGATCACTTGCTATTGCAACCTAAAATTTTTCATAGGTTTATTCATTGAATTCAATGCATGGTTTTTATTATTTAATCTAATATTATCATATGTATTTCAATAAGTTATCTTAATTTCATAAACTAATTAATAGGATTACATTATCACCTTACTTAAGTGAATAGGATCTACTTGTTAAAATATTTTGTGAAAGTAGTATATCTTTTGTTTTTTACTACTATTGATGCTCAGTCGTAGATCTTTTAAATGTTTTTTGGAGATGCTGGTACCTAAAACTTTTTTTTTAACTTTTATAACTTAGTATTACCTACCAGAATTGAACTCATAATTTGGAACTTCTAAATCAAGATGTTTTATTTTCTTTAATTTTATGCTTGAATATTGAAATCCAATTACCCTGGAAGTTTTTCTTTTGTTAATTATGTTGCATTTATAAATATTGAATTATACATATCTCCTTTTGCATTATGCACACTTGACAATGCATATTTTATTCTTTATTATGCATTATGATAATTCAACACTTTTTTTGTGAAGCATTTAGGGCCCTAACCCTACCTAGGTCATACCCTCTATTGCTTTTGTCATCAAAATAGAATTTTGAGGTAATTTTTAATTTTGGTCAAGAAGCCAACACATCTTGTGCCATGGTGGATGGGAGGGGGGTGAAGTTTGTCAACATCGCCACATCAAAACATTGGTTTTCAAATGAAATAGAAACATTCGCATATATAAATAAAAAATCAAAACAATGGGCTTTCTTTGCTCTCTTGGTCCTTCTCCACAACAAAATAATTTTATTGTTGTAATAATGAGAGAAGCTCTCTTGGTCACATTGTTTTTTTTTTTTTTTTGGTTGCTAGACTTTACCATGGTAAATAAATAATTATTGTCATAACATTGGGATAAGAGATCAAGTTTTTAACGGGAATTATTATTTGTGAGAATCCAACCACTTTGTAACCTAAACTTTGTCCTTGAAAAATAAATTCTCAGTGCATCAATTTGAGAATTTTTAATTGGAAAAATACAAAAAATTCTCTCAACCAAATAATAGATATATATCATAAATATGTAGCTAAACTAGTTAAAAATCAATATAAATTATTTAGAAAGTGCCTTGGGATGATGCCCTATTTAGATTCTAACCTTACCAATGCGTTTGAGATGTTCAGAAACATCGAATTTTACCCTTGATTCATTGGAATCAAGGCTACAATATTGTGTTACAAATTTAGAACAAAAAGATATCCTAAATGAATGTAGGATAAATTTTTGAATATTTGTTTGATTTAGGGAGGACCCTCATGAGAAGGATCCTATTGTGTTCCATGGCAAAGTAGAAATTGTAAAGTATCTACTTCTAGGAAAAGAGACCATGCATGTTGATATGTGCCTAGGCAATGTGTCGCACTACATCTGACTTCACCTTCGTATAAATAGGCTCTTACCCTTACATCATGTTTCATTCTTGCTCATGGAAGGCTTTAGGCACATGGGTTTGGGACAAAGAGACAGAAAATTACATGTGTTTTGGAGAAAATAGAAGTCAAATAAGAAAATTTTGAAAGGTTTCAACCACTTTGTAAAAAGGCTTATTTAATTTTTCTTTCCTTGGTGCTACCCAAATTTGTTGTGGACATTGTACTCTTCCTCTATACCTAACTCTCTACTATTATTTTATTATTTTTATCATTAAGTTGAGATTTTACCAAATTTTTGTTATTTTGGGCTTATTTTGAATAGATACTATTGAGATTCTATCCAAATCATTTTCTATTCTCTTGATGCATTTTTTGGAATATGTGAAAACTTTGCAGAACTTATGGAATTTTGTTGACATTTTGTAGAATTTTTGGCTATTTTAGAAATTCTTTGGAATTGGAAATATATAAGTAAATAAGATAAAATAATATATATCATGACCAAGTTTGCCCAATTGCTAGTGGGAATTACAAATCTTTGAGATGCCCCTATCTATATGTAATATGTAGTATTGAGGTATTTCTTATTGCGCATCATCCCATAGGAACAAGGGTTAGGATAGATTTTCAACCTTGGATTTTGATTTGTAAGTTCATGTGAGGCTAAGGACTTAACCAAAACTATGGCATTAAGTAGTGGAGTCTAATGATATGCAATGAGGCATAGTCAAAACCTTTTCTTTCAAGGTATGTGTCATAGCCATTGACAATGTTACCAATGAGGCTATTGCCAAGACCTAACCATTAGGGACTCTCTTAGGTCACAGTTACCAACCACATTGAGAATTCTGGTACTACTTTTTTCTCTTCTTCCAATCTACTTATGCCACACCAACAAATTATACAACTTGGAGCAAGCAACCAGATATGCTCAAAATGTGCATTCTTTTCTTTTCAAAACTTAAATTAAACCTCTAAACAATTAGTTTACTATTTACTTCAACTTATGTTATTCCATAGAAAATGAAAATATAATGAATTGCTTTCAATATTTAATGCAAGACCAAAACTAAAGCTATGTTAGACTAAAACTAGCATTTTAGCTATTAAAGGTACTATAGTGCTTCTTCACCAATTGATCGACATTGTTCCCTTCTCCCAAATTTTGTTGAACAAGTTTATTAACCAAGTAACCCTATATTTCCCATAGACCCCTATACCTCTACAAGGACACCATCAAGTTCACAACTATACCATTCTTCATCTTCATAAGGGCTATATTTACTTCAAAGCAGAAAATACAATTTGTCATTGTTACATTTGATTTCATATTTTCAACTTCATATCTAACAAAATCTTCATCAAGTTGCCCTTAAAAATATACCCTCCATCACTCCACAATTTCCTTGTCTAAAACAAATTTTTTTTATTGTCAAACTTGGTACATTTAATGTGGTCAAATTCTTTGCACTTATTTTGAACCTTGGCTATTTTGTAAATTGAATTTTCACCCTCAATTCTTAGCTTCTCATAAAAGGAATCAAAAGCATTAATTGTAACCTTGCTCACTATCTTCTTCCCCACGCATGGAATTTGATGATTATATGGACATATAACATCTTTAAAACCATAATATATAATTTATTATTTAACCAAAACATATAAAATCTCCATGCCTACTAGTAGAATAACATATTTTATGCAGGACAACCTACATATCTGGATTATTAAATCCAGAAATTTCAATCCTATCTTCCCCCTCTTCCCCACAGCCTTTGCTACCTTGTAACTTGCAAAGTCATTATGTCTCCTACTTCATTGGCACTCCTTGAAACACTTTTTATCTTGAATTTTTCATTGTGCTTTCTCACTCCACCATCATTTTTCCTTTTGAAACCCTAAGAATGTCCTTCCATATCCTCATACAAGTCCTTATCTGATTTCAATTATCATTCACATTAAGGTCAAATCCCAAAGTTCTTTTGTGAGCAATCTATCATTAAAAACTATCTTTTTTCCTTTCAAATTCCACCAATTTACAAAGCAGCTCCTTAAAATCTTTAGTGATACCACCCCTCAAAGCCAAACCTATCATCATAAGTCGGAGTTTCTGCCGGAATGATTCACCTCAAAGCTATATATGACATATTTACATAAAACCAAACTTAATAAATGGAATGCTAAAAACCGTGCCTCGCCACAAGCGGTACAAGTAGATGAATGAAATTAACTGCTCCATTGAAAGAACATACGCTTATGAATCATGACTAAACTAATTTACAAAAAAACCAACTACATTCTCTTTAGGTAAAAGATGAAAAAGAATTATTCGAATTAAATGATAAAATGTATAATAAAGTAATGCATCCTGAGAACTCTAGGGCTGCCCTCTTGAAAATGGATTCCTATAAGAGGAAGTTGCGCAGTAAATGATGGCCTGTAAAATTTATCCATGTGTAACTGTAGCACTTAAAAGAAACATTTTTCCATGTAATGTACATTATAACTGATACTTGCCAAACCAAGATTTGCCTATGCCTGTCAAAATGGAGAGGCAACAATGGAAACATGGTGAACCTCAAGTAAGCACAATTGCTTTTATATTACAACCATTGCTCTTTTTTTAATTTCCTTCATAACATTGACTGCTCTCTTCAAAGCATACAAAAAAGAAGGCATTTGAAGGTGGCCTGAAAATTGGTGTTGCACCTTGCACATCTCAAAGTTCATCTTTGAAGCTAACATCATTTATGGTGACAGGTGACTTTGGCCTAAAATGCTCATCTGTATCCACCTCTTCTATTTCCTGGAAATATATATAGTAGAATTATCAGCCACACAGCAATTTTAGGATAAGATGATCCGATCCCAAAGAATTTGACACGTGTATAGCAGAATAATAGTCTATATCTAGTGTGATGTTAACGGCAAATGACTATAGGAATCCACCTTTAAAAACTGGAAAGGAGGAAAAACCTATTAATGAATTACGACTATCCTATTTATCAAGTAGTAGATCCAGCCTTCAAATGATATATGGCAAATTAGTCATTTTAGCTCAAATTGGAAAGCATGACTTAAACTATGACCTAGTAGAACTTCAGAACCATGGTGCATTAATAAAAATGCTAGAAAAATACGCTGCAAACCAATATCTATTACCTCAGCACTCAATATAACAATATGGTAAAATAAGTTCATAGAATACCTGAACAACTTCCACGCCTTTTATTACATGTCCAAAAACAGCAATCTTTGCATTCAAATCTGGAATTGGTGCTGTAGTGATATAAAGCTCAAAATTTTCTTTCTGATTATCAGGTTTGGAGGTCCCTACCATGAATGCTTCATGTTTAGGGCTAATACAATTTAAGACCAAAGAAACAGTGTCAATTACTTAATAATGCAAATTTATAAAAATTCACAAATCCCAATATTTTTACATCAATTTTATAACACAAGCTCACAACAGCAAGGATATAAAAAATTCTATGCAGAATGACCATTTTCACAATGATTTTAAAAAACGGTATCATTGTTCCCCATCCAAAAAATAAATGACAGGCTTGTTCATACAACAATTAATGGTATAGCGTCCTCTTTAAAATAGTATTATCAAATCAGTGACATAACTATGTGCAGTTATCCCAATGCATCTAAATTAAGGTTGTAGATGTGCCAATAAATATGAAGGTTGTTCAGCAACGCCAACCTGTTGTGTAATTGACTAGTTAATTCGCCTCCATTAGTCCAATCCTCCCTGGCACCAGCCAAATTTGGATCTCCCCCTTGAATTACAATGTGCTTGATAACACGGTAAAATTGCAAACCATTAAAGTAGCCATGCTGACTGTTGTAAGTGAAGTGCAAAGAAACATATTAACATCAAAAATATAAATACAATTATGAACACTTTTTAAAAGTAAATTGTCATAGCAACAAATTTGTTAAAATTTCATGACTGTAAATCTAAGCATTTGTGATTGTTATTGTTAAGCTAATTCATGAAAAGTTCGCACATTTCTGACCATGATCCAACTGCTACATTCCAAGTATCAAATAGAAATTCCCTGTGTAACCCAAGCTTAGGCAGCTTAATGCAACTTGGATTTTGCCATCAAAGGCTTGTCGGGTTAATCAGGAATTTTGCTAAGTTTTTTATAAGCTAACCCTATCGTAAACCTATGCAAATTTATTCACTTTCATCTCAGTAGTTTCTAATACTTGATTACCATTAACAAAAATTGCAAAACTAAGAACAAACTCATGTTATTAGGTTCATGCCCGTCAATAAGATTAGGCAAGCACTCATCTGGTGAAAAAATCATCATATCTACACACAAAATCCTCCTTTAGTGATATACATTTACAGATGTATGCTTTAGCAACTTCTCATTATAGAATAAACGAAATGGGGTCTGCTAAATAAACACGCTGTTCGAACTACCAACACTTTTTATAATAATGATCAAAGCTGCTAATTATTATCTTCACTGCCTCACATGTTCGAACTACCAACACTTTTTGAGTAAAAAACACATTAGAATAGAAATAATTTGCACCTTTGACAATGATAAGACATGCAGACAGAAAACGACTCACCTTCGCTCAACAAACTTCCAAACAACTGCTCCAGAACTCTGGCCAAATAGTTCAATAGTTATGATGCCTTTGGTAGTATTCAAAATCTGCAGTGATAAAAAATTGATTACATTTACTCAAGTAACTAGTCAATTTCCTGATTGTACAGTACGATATACAATCATAGAATTTCATCCATAAATAAATGTGAAACCCTTCAGGTTCCATTTCCTGAGCTATCAGCATAATGTGTATCCTTTGAATATGTTAAAGACTTTTAACAGTGAAAGCAATTTTCAAGTTAGAGTCATTCATTACACCTACAACTAACGTGATATCAGTGTATCTCATTTATCAAAGGAAATTTCACATGTATAATATCATTCTGATTCAATCATAATCAGAAACAAACCTTTTCATCCATGTCAGAAATATTGTAAATTCCCAGGTTATGAACAATCTTATAATTTTATATATGCACACAGTTTTAATATAAGGACAAAGATCGGTTCTTCCATTAGTAAACACTTATTTAAGAAAGATTAAACATCCTTATTCCATTTAAACATAGTTACATCTTGGACCTCGGTAGAACTTTACATCTTTCTTTTCACTTATTTATACCAAACACCTATATTAGAGATTATATATCTGCTTATTTATTATAACATGTCAAATATGTTGCAGCTTTGATCATTGAAGCACGGTTCATGTCTACAACAAGAACAAATACACCACATGAAAATATATTTCAACCTTCATGTTATGAGAATCTGTCAAAGTGCACAGCAGTTCTAAGGTCCGTTTCTACTTTTTAGAATGAAAAATGGCATTTCAAAATTCAACAAAAAAGTTGACCACCAATGGATCAGTAATGAAGCTGCCTGCTAGTGGTCATTTCCCAATAACAGACCCTCATATTGGAAGATTCATTGATATTAAATGGCAGCAAATATGCAATATTTGAATGTAGACCATCAATAAGGTCCTTTTAAGCTTTCAAAATCATCAAGCCTCACTTCGACAGTCACCAAAAAATTTGACCACCACCAAGCCACTAGTTATGTTGCCGCTAGTAGTGAAAACTTGCAATACTACAACTTGACTACAAGTCATGGTAAGGTCATGGTCACCAAAAAACATTAGAAATGAAAACCACAAGTCATGGTGGCCTAACCATGAGTCATGGTAGCTTTGTGTTGTAATACCACAAGTTGTGATGAGGTCATGGTGGCCCAAAATAAAGGCATTTTATGTCTATGTAGGGATAGAGAAATAACAAGACAAAGTTTGGGCATTGCCCAAAATCTTGACAGAATCAACAGTTAGCAGATCATGATAGGGCCACAATAATCAACCGGATGTAGACCAGCAAAACTGATAACAGCTGTCAGTATTTATGATATCCATGTAAAGTGATAGAGATGTATACCAACACGTGCTTAGGACTGTAATTTGCAGATGTCTTCACAATGGATTGTTTAATAAAAAACTAAAAAGATTTTGTTATTCCATTTTCTATAGTTAAAGCAACTATCCACGAAAAAACCAAAAGAAAAATAAAATATAAAAACACTTACTGCTTTCTTTGGGATGCTTTTAGTATTGTCTCCGGCAAAGACCCCAAGATCCTATTGTTCCATAAAAATTTATTAATGAACCAGGATGAGTTAGAAATTGAAGAACACAAAAATAATCTAATGCAGCAAAAAGATTACTTTAAAGTTCAAATACATTGTGTCAAAAATTCATATAGATTTTGGCTTGTATAGAAACATAGACAAAAAACTAAAAGCAGAATATTAGCTTCAGATCAAAATATTGATCACAAAACCATTGAAAAACAATAATTGCGGCTGTCTATAATGGCATGCTCACAGAATTTAAACTCCATTAACATATCAAGCAGTAAGCACAGAAAAATCACATAGAACAATTTCAGTACTACAACACATTGACACAATTGTCAATGACATGTAGCTTGTTGTTAGGGCTTGTGACTTGCATCCTACATTTCAGAAGTTCAATCCCAGCAGGTTAACTAATATCTGTCTCATTTGGGAGAATGGTATCTGAAGGAATCACTGCTCACTGTATGACCCTAGGCATAACGCTAGTTGATTTTTCACAGAGGTGTATGCAACTTGTAACTTCTCCCATAGCTATAACAGCGCTTCAATTGAAACTGAGAAACCAATTAAGCAACTACCTTATCCATCACCCTAGTTCAATGGGTAAAAGCAGCAACAACTGTTGTTGCTGATGATACTACATTGATATTAATTGCACTTTTCATAATTGTACCAAACAAAACATTTTCAAAAATGCAGTCAGGTTACCATAAGGAGCAGTTTCAAAGTGCTTGTCATTGATAAAAGAGGTGCATGACTAAATGTTGAAACTGGCAGTAGACAATCTTTAAAGTGATATCAATCAGCTTGTTAGAGTAGTCCCAACTTAAAGCCAATACATGAACGGTCTTTGGATAGATGATATATACAGTTGTCATTGCCAATTTTGCCTATCAGACATTTTCTAAGGGAATTGTGTTCAATTTTCCTGATCTGGTTTATACAGAACTTGATCATCTAAAACAAGACAAAAAGTGCAAAGGGATTGAGTGCAGGCATGTTCTTATAAGTTTGAGTCTTCCTACTTCTATTAATCAGACAGCTCAACCTTAGCTTCTCTTCAAAACTGAAGGAAACAAATAACTTTAGTCACTGGTTAGAACATTACTTAAACTAAATGCCCATTTAGCTGTATTTTGCAATGTATAAGATAACTATTGTTTGTAACAAAGACTGCTTTTGAACCTTCTTAAAACGTGTGATTAAAAACATAGCTTTAAAGCTTAATTATTTTCAGGATATCACAATCAAGCAGAGTCACAAATTCAGTTGGAGGTAAGTTAATATTCCAATATCACACATATCATGAGTTTTAGGAGTATTGGAATGTTTCACATATTTTGGTAACAAGTTTGCAATTTATGTAAAACATGGGTTAGAACCAGTTTACCTATTGACATCTTCATCTGTTATTCCATATTCAGTAAACCGCATAAGATCTTATATCATGCTTTTTAAACGTGTCCTAAAACAAGCTTGATATTGAAGACAATGAAAATAAAATTTTGAAATATTTTACCACTGAATCAAACTTTATTGATTGAAAAAATAGGAAATTCATGGGATAAATTGTAGTTATGTTTTACTACATATAAGCATATTGTCAAATGGAGAGGGGTATATAACAAGAAAATGAAACAGTTCCCATTCAGTTTCACTTAAATGAACATGTTTGAGTAGTCATCCGATCTCACAAAGTATTTGTCAATGTTGTTGTAAGAAATTGATCTAAAACTGTCAAAACAGAACTATGGTGAAGTAAGCTCTTAACAAACATCAGAGGACATTAGCAAACACTTTAATAATTATGATTTAAAATTTCTCAGAAAAGATTTTAAAGTAAATGAATAGACCTCGTCACTCCTGGCATCAGTTTTTGCGCTGTTTATTGATGTCCTGAAACAACAAATTTTAAGTCAATCTCTATTTGTGTCAGATTTTTCGGTGCTGTGACTTATAAATATTACTGACTAGTACCATGGACCTCATTCAAAAACCTCAAAAACATGCATATCAGATGTTATACATATTGATTTGAGGTATTAAAAACCACAGGCAAAACTTTCAAAAATGTTAAATGCAGTTATTACGATGATAGATGGAGAAAGAAGTTAAGTAACCTAACTGGTTTGCAGCCCCAAAAATTTAAGAATTTGGTTACACAAGCACATGTTAAAATACTATATTTTAATCGTGAATAGACGAAGCAGCAGCAGCTATAAAAATGAGAATTGCATATTAGTTTCACGGGCTGAAGCTCAGTAATACTTTGAAGCTTCTACAAGCCTGGAGTTGCAAGGACACATAAGCAACATTAAAAGTCTCAAAAATAAAATCCTCCTCGAGAAAACGTTGAGACAATCCAACAAGTCAAATAGAAGATGCAAAAACACAGGAATATCTGTCCCACTCAAATATGTTGCCACAGATCAACATTTAACCAGGGTAGTACGTCCTTCTTTATATATGAAAAATAAAATTTGCAAATATGGTTAAAATATTAGGCTTGCTAGGGCGTCGGTAATTGTGATTAAATGATGAAACAATTTGACTGTTCAAGATCACTCAAAGCTAAAGTTATTGCAGGGAAGAAAGCTAAAAGAAAAGCAAAGTTAACTTTCAAAAGCAAAACAAAACAGAGCTAGATATTGCTCCAAGGAGATAATGATCGAAACTTTGAAAGTAACAACGTAATAGTAACCAACAGGTCGGTCCAAACTACGAGAGTCGTTGTTGGTCAGGATGCATTTATACACTCTTTCCCACCTTCCATAAAGATCCGAGTTTTTTAACAAACTAAATATGTAGCATGAAAGTGATAAAAATAGGTTATGCAATAAATCAGGCCAAGCACGCTTGAAGCCATATAGTCCAAAATCGATCTGGATCAGGACAAAAATGAAACGGACCTGGCAGAGCTGTTTCTATACAAAACCAGTACTAAAAGCAATACGAGAACGGTGATTATATTGCAGGCAACAACGGCTGGTACGCGGCGACTGCTCGGCCCTTTCTTCTTTTTGCTCTGCTGCAGCAACGCCTGAGGCTTGATCCTCGCCATCCTTTCTAGATGACTAATCCAAGGCAGAGCAACAGAGCCACAGAATACAAGCCCTATCAACTGAAAATATCGATTTCATCAGAAAAAAACAAGAGCCGTATCATCTAACATCGTATCAATTATCCAATTCACAGCGATTCAAAAATATCTTTGAAACTACAATAAAATTTTAAATGACGAAACAAGTCAGTTACAGAGATGCCTCAAAGGCGGATACCTACCTGAGATGAAAATCTGTCGTCCGGAAAAGGTAAGAAAACGGCACCTAACGTATTTCCGTTAGGTTAGGTGGATTGCAGATGAGCCGTCTAAATCAGAGCAGGAGAGTTGTCTTCGAAGCTGTATAAATTCGATGTATAAATTCGCAACCGCGCAACATAAATATGTTCTTGCCAGTTATGCTTGTACAGGCAGGCCAGTATTTTGAGCAACTACTCTGGTATTTAAAACCTCCGATAGCTACTCCTCGTGCATAGAATTTGCCAGCGTTTATATGGCTGTTATCTCACCTGTATGAAGCATGCCTGCTGGCTTTTCGCTGTGATTTTTGCTCTGAAATTTCTGTCCGATTCTAAAATGCTGACTGAGTCCGCTGATATAAGAGATCAATTCAAATGGTGGAATACCTGAAAGTTCGGTATTCTATTTTAACGACTTTGGACTTTACTTCAAATTTCAAACATTAAAAATATGATTGGCCTGTATTACTTATGTTGGATTTACTTAAATTTTGAAACAATGAAAATATAATTACCTTGCGTTCTTTCCCGAAGCACGCAGCAATCGACCTTGGGATGATAGCTTTGAACGTGGACTTTATAAGTGAAAAAAGAATCGTGTTTCTTGGTTTGGGTTCGTTGAAACGTGAAATTGTTCAACTTTGAGCATGCGGGTGGGATTCGTAGTTTTGCTTTTCGACAAAAAGTTAGGTCGGACATCCAACTTAACATCATGGAGTAATGGAAATATAATTGTGGAGTAATGGACACATGATAGCATATAAATGAAATAATTGTTTCTTTGTGTTTAATTACAGCTTTGAATATTTAGTTAGGAAACAATGAGGTTACAGGTCTTGGGCTGGTAACCCTACGTCATAGGTTTGATTCTACTATGTAGTATTCCCCCCCCTAAACAAAATAATGAGGTTTACCCTAGTGGTAAGATTCTTAATTTGTAAGTTCTAAGTGATAGGTTATCTTAGGGTGTACCTATATTATAATAATTTTTGGGTTCTAACACCCCAAATATTTAGTCAATAGAACAATGAGGTGTTAGTTTATTGCTTCAATTCTTGGGCCATAGTGAGTTATAAAGTTCTAATTTGACTACATGTTTTGGGGGTAAATATTGTTTAAAACTATGTTTTATGGCCACCTTTTATTGGTATAAAACTCTCAAGTTAGGATAGCCCTTGCAATGAAACTTGTGATATACAAACCATGAGCCACATGCTATAACCAAGTGATCAATGTCTTAAATTGCTAATGAGCGTTTGTTCAAGTGGTTAGCTCATTATTTGATAAGGATTTATAATTTTTCTATTTATTTTCACCAAAATCTAAGGTTCTATCTCCATATCCATATCCTCTTCTTCCCTAGTTAGTTTGTGTTTGCAACCCGTTAAATCTAGAACTTTTGTATCTTAAAAATAAATAGCTAAAACTAATATCAAAATGTAGTTTAATTACATTTATATAAACTTAAAAGAATGAGTATGTACAAAATACATAAGTAGCAATTTGCAATAAATTTTCAAGGATAATAATATGTTTAATATTCATGCAATTTGAACATTTTTTCTAGGTGATGACTAAAAAAAACTGTATTGGCAACTTGATGAGTGGCGAGGTACCCCTACACTCAATCATACGAATACGAGCGTTTTCACGCGCAATCCGGTCGAACTCTGCATACAGACTAGTTGTGGCACCTAGACAGTTAGCCTTAGGTCGCAGTTCGTTGTCTTCCCACCTAGACTAGTATTATATTTGTCATGTATGGTTTAGTCCAGAGTGAGGTGTATGATGGGTTTTCTATCCTAATGCTACTCTTGAAGGCAATGGAAAGTAATATTAACTAAGCTAAGAGAGAGGGGGTAAAAGAATCTAATCTAGCCTAAGTGCGATGAGCATCCGTTCCTTGATTATCCGTACACATCTTGGACTTCGTGCACAACTACCACTGGGATTACCAAGCGTAGATCCTAGGTATGCTACTGGGTTACCAAGTAGTCACACTTAAATGCTCATAATCAAGTCGTACTCATTCCATGTTTTAACATGAGTTTAAGGGTGAGAGAGACTAATTAGGAAAGCAGTAAATAACAATTAAATAAATAAATAAACAAAGTGAATGCT
>MNCI01009513.1:24597-37019 GCA_015680685.1 Gnetum montanum | reverse complement strand
AATTCTAACTCTAGAGTGATCAATCTACCAGAGCTTTGCTACTTCTAGCCAGGATTTGGAAATGAAGGGAGTGCCGCCTCTTATTTATAGATATGGCAGCGGACCGCGATATCGCGTACGCGATATCGCAGGGGAAGACGCGATATCGCCGCACATGCAGGTCGCGTCTCATCAATAAGCGTAGTGGTAAGAGTCTTGGCTTGATAACCCAAGGTCATAAGTTCAATTCTACTTAACAAAACTAAGTTACAAATTTTGAAAAATAAAATTCATAAAAGGAATTCTGAAATGCAATATATCCAAGGGTTTGAAACAAAAATAAAAAATTTCAACTTCAATTTTATAATAAGCATAATCAACAATTCCATCTTCATCATGTTGTCTAAACCCCCTTCCATCTCATTTGGCTTTAGTCAAAGAATATCCTACATGATGTCTTGCTCACTACCCAAGTTCTATGTTGACTACCAATTGTCCACTCTAATTCTATCTCCATTTTTGGCCAAGTTCCATGTAGAGACAAATAAAATAGCAACCATACAAATTCCATACCCATAAGACAAAAATAAACATATGAAAAATAAAATGCCAATAATGGGAGACAAAGGTGAAAAATCTTACATAGGGGAACATGAAAAATAAATAAACAAAGATGAAAAATAAAAACCACAAGAATGAGAAGCAAATAATATATATAAGAATAAGAAAAACTAAAATGGCAAAGAGGGAACAAAGATAAGAAAAAATGATGAAATAAAAACTAAGATAGAAAAGTAAAATGGTAAAGAGGCAAATGAATTCCCTACACAAAAATGATAATGAAAAATAAATAGAATAACCATCATCATCTTCCTAGCCTTATCTACAAATAGCATACACAAAGGGATATCATTTGTATTTCCTTTGTTAATTCATCTATAATAATGGCAAATAAGTATGGGCTAAGTGTAGACCCTTGATGTAGACCTACAGTGACTAGAAAATTAGATGTTGTTCCACAAGTTGTTTTAATTTTAATGGTAGCTCCTACATACATGTCTTGAATTACTTTAATATATTTATCAAGAATGCTTTTCCTCTGTAAGGCCCACCAAATAATATCTCTAAGTACTCTAGCATGTGCTTTTTCTAAGTCAATGAAGATTATATGTAAGTTTTTTCTATGTTTTATGAATTTCTTTATTAATTGTCATATCAAAAAAGTATCCTCTATAGTAGGTCTACCTAGCATAAATCGAAATTGCTTTTCTAATACTTTTGATTCAAGTTTGAGACACTACTCTATGACTCTCTCCCAAAGCTTTATAGTATGGCTTATTAACTTAATCCCTTTATAGTTTGCATAATTTTGTACATCTCCTTTATTTTTGTAATTGAGAACAATAAAGCTTTTTCTCCAATTGTTGGGCATTTCTCTATCCTTCAAAATTTTATTAAATAATTGTATTAGCCAAGAATCTCCTATATTTCCTAATGCTTTTTAAACTTCTATAGAGATGTTATATTGTTCAACAACTTTTCCATTTTTCATCTTTGATAAGGCTATCTTCACCTTAGAAAAGGAAACTTCATTAACCAAACCAAAATTTGGTTCTTCTTCTTGGATATCTTCTCATAGGAATTCCTCATTTAATAATTATTAAAAATAATTTTTTCATCCATCCAAAATTTCATTTTCTTTTACAAAATTTTTTTCATTTGCTTTCTTGATGAATTTGATGTGATTAATATCCTCACATTTCTTATTTCTAAGTTTTGACAATTTATAAATAGATTTTCTTCTTCATTTTTTCTTGATTTTTCAAGTGACTTAGATAAATAACATAATGATAAAAATTGGATACATTATCCTTACAAAAATTTTAAGATTTCAAAAACTTCCAAAATAAATGTCTTAAGCTGTTCTTAATGGTGGATGTTTCTCCTACCTGGGTGCATTTGGTGGTTGCTCTGCTACTATTTCTATGCTCTTTATGTAAAATGCCTCTATGAGGGCTCTCCATTTTTGTCCTATGAACATAAATGATCGAAGCAAGATACCTAAAGTTGATGTTATGGGTACTACCTAAGGATAATATAGAATTGAAAACATCTCAAGCGCATTGACAAACCAAGCCATGAATTGTGTGACTTCAATTTTGAATGCCTTGAATTTCCAATCCTAGTAGTTAGCTATTCTTTTGGCCAAATTTTTTGCCATGTCTTGTTAATTTATAAATTTTGCATTACCACTTCCAACCTCACATTGGAAATTTGTAGTTTTTGAAGGACCTCATTGTGAAGTTTTTCTTACTTCTCGTACAAGGTGAACATGGCAACTACGTATTTCTTCAACTTATTTCTAGGCCTTCCTACAATTAACATTGTAAGATTTGAGTACTGAAAATTGGCAAGCTCTATGTATTTGATCATATCTTCAATTTGTAACTCCTTTATTTTGATCTCTATCTGATTAAGGATTTTGATTCCATCAAAGATGTATTGCCAACTAGGATTTGGAAGTTGTTGAAGGGTTATTATTGAGTTTGACATTTGCTAATCAAATCTTCTTTTTGTTGATCTCTTTTGAAGGCCCACTTGATCTCTATAATGATTCTTGATTATTTAATATTTAATATCCTCATTCTATGATGTTGTAATCTCAATTGTTGATTTTTACTTGATATATAATACCTCTTCCATCAAAATATTTTTGTTCTTCTTTGCTAACATGTGGATGTCCACACTGATACATGCTAACTACTCTTAAAGATGCTTCAGGTGATCCTCTAGTTGATTCTTTTTATGTTTAATATTCTATAATCTCCTATTTTTAACAGTAAGATTTTCATTCTTCTAAGTGAATATGACAATGCATTTGTTTAAGGCATGCACATTGGCATTGACTTTGAATGCATCTCACATGACTTTCTCCCTTTCCATTTCCACATAATGTTGCTTAAGCTTTAACTGATTAATTGCATCATTGAATGATTGGCTATGCTATTAGATTGTGGGGTTTGATAGGTGAGCACTAAGTTGTATAAATTCATTTTGCAATTATTGATTTAACAACTCAACCTACTGTAGTTACATCCTAGAAATGGCTAACTTTCCTTTGGTTGTTCTAAGATTAAACTAAATAGTAATGATATCTTTTAGAATGTTAAAGATATATGTCATTGTTGGCATGATTCTAACCAATCTATCCAGCATTTTTTCATGTCTTTGTATACTCATGATTCCCCCTCCTCTTGATTTGGTCCCTGTAGACACTTGAATGTTTGGAATAGCAACAACATCTCTTGTAGAATTGATGAAAGTAGAAGCATTGGTTCTAATAGCCTTGAACAAGTTAGCCAAGCCCTCTTGTTGCTAGCTAATGGACGTTGATACTTCTTAAAAATGACTTATTACTTCTTACAAGTATCTACTAGCTTATGATTGATGAGCTTGAACTTACATCAACACTTGTGGTTACAATTACTTAAGCTGTGATAGTTGTGGTGAAACTTGATAATGTTATTACTCTAGTGTTTAATGGTGATGGTACTTTCTTAGAGTTTGAGGAGCAGTTTCACTTTTATAATCTCTTGTCAAGAAGCTATGAGTGTCCTACAAAGAAAATCATTAGCATATTAAGCAATTCCTCCCTTTTAGAAGACTTTTTTAATTAAGCATGGTAAGGGAAGTGCATTTTTGTCTCCTTCATTTTCTTTGAACTAATTCTCAATTTCCAAAAAGATTAAGTGGGATAAATTAACTAGAAATTTCCTATTTAAGGCTACACATGTTCTTACAAAAAAGGATGTAATTTTTATAGGCTAAAATCTTGGATTGACATGGTACATGAAAATCTTGAAATACACACTCTTAACCTATGTCAATGAGTCATACTCCTTATCTACATTGTAGGCTCATTGCACTCATTTCTTCTTTACCTCAACATCTAACTTGATGAATACTTTAGCAACATGTGTTCTCACATTGGGAATCCCTAAGGCCTTAATAATGACATTAATAAAGTATAAGATAGTAATGTTCTTAATCTTTATAATTGCATCCTTCTAACGATTATTTCAAAAGAGATACATCTCACCCAAGTACCACTCCCCATTAGTCAAGATGATCGACAAAATAGGAGAGGCCTATAATTACTCATAAATATTTTGAGTAAACTCCATAAAGGGTTCAAATCTAGGCTCTAGAAGAACTCCTCCTTAGTCCTCTTTCTCCCTAATCTTATCTAGAAATGCCTCCATGAGAGTCACCTCTAGAATTGACTATGATTAGTATTTTTGTAAAATCTTTCTTTCATAACCTTGCAAGAATACCTCCACAAATTAGATGCTAAGTATCTAACTCACAACTATAAATGGTTTTCATATCAATATAACCCTTGATATATCAATGATTATGAAATGAAGGGGCATGAACCTTCAACAAATATGAAATTAGCTTATTACCCATGAATTAGTTACAATAGGGAAATTAATGAGATGCAATGAATATAAATAATAAACTTGATGAAACCTAGTTGATGCAAATAAAAACTAAGTATAAAAATGAACTACGAGCAATGTAAAATAAAATTGAAGTAATGAAAAATGAGTACATAAGCATAAAGCTAATAAGAGATAAAAAACTTGAAGTGGATGGAATTATTAAGTTTTCTTCCCAAAGAATGAAGATGTTGAATGAAGTAAATAAAAAAAATTTATCTCATGGGAGAGAGCTAGGTGCTACAATGTTAGAAGAATAGAAATCAAGAAGTAAAACTAATAATAGAAACTCAAATTATGAGTAAATTATTAATTTTAACAAGGAATTTTAACCTCTCATGGGTGTAGGTATGGATGGAAAAACCTTGGTGCTATTTCAAGATCAAAATAGGGTATTTTTATGAATTTTCGTACATGTGACACTAGCACTAAAAAATGACTAACACTGGAATATGTGATGTAGTGACATTCGCATGTCTATGGGTGTTGTTGGTCACTTAGGCACCAAAGCTAAGTTGATGTAATGTTGGTGTTGCTAAGACTAGGATGAGTAATGTGGTGACATGATGATGTTATAATGCATGTGACACTTATGTTGCATGTTTGTGTATGCTGAGAGTGTCAGAAGGTGTTGAAGGTGGTCAAGGAGCACACAGGCAATGTAAGTGATGTAGGCACAGATGCTTTAGATCTCTTGAAATTTGAAAAAGTTCTTTGAATATCCAAAAATTTGGCCTCAAACTAATCTTTTAGGTTGATATTTATAAGCCTAGATTTCAAATTCGATCCCAAAGTCAAGTGCAGTTGATTAGAGTTTGTTTTTGAAAACTAGGTGTTAAAGTGTAAATTAATGATGCTAATGTAAATTTGACTAAGGTAAGTAACACACATGATAACATGATGCTCACGATGCATCACTTAGATAACACTTAGAAAATAGTTCTTGTTTCATGTCTCCCAAAGTTGATGGAAATTTGACTAAGATAGGTGATGCCAATGGGATGATGCAATGTTCATGTTGTGTCATGTTACCTAGGTGACATGTAGAAAAATTTATCATATTTCATGTGTTTTTGTATGTCTCTTAAAACTTGTTGGGATTACCAATGTTAAAGCTTGTCATCTTGAGATTGATATAAACTTGATACTAAAGGTTTGAAAGAGGCAAAATTACAATTGAAAGGCAAGCTTGGAATACATGTTGAAAATTTATTTAAGGTAGGTAATGTTGATGCTCGCATAGTGTCACCTAAGAAAAATTTATAGTCAAAATATAGACTTTTGAAGCATGTTAGAGAACTGACTAAGGCAAGTGATGTTGATGCTTGCATCATGTTACTTTGAGTCACTTGACTATACTTTGAAAAAAATTCTATTTCATGTCTCTTGGAGTTTATCAAAACTACTCAATTTTTATGCTTTTCATCTTGAGACTGATGTAGATTGAATACCAAGGGATTGACATAGGTAACATTCAACCCAAAAAACAAGTTTGTGATTCATGTTAAAACATTGCTGAAGAAAGGTGTCATGTCACCTGGATGACACTTAGAATTCCATGTTTCTATTTGATGAATTATGGTTTGCTAGGCCCCAATATTAGGTACATGATATCAAGTATGCAATATCGTAGGTTAGGTACAATATCGTATACATGATATCATGATTCCTATGTTAGCCTATAAATATAGTGAAACACCACAAAAATTTCGAGTTTGGCATTTGTCCGACAAGAAGCAGATCCCCCGTTGGCTACATTTGGAGTCACACATGGCAAATGTTGCAGATCGAAACACTTGGTTTTTACCAAGTGTTGCGCTAGCGTATACGCCCAGCGTCTGCGCCCAGCGTCTACGCCCAGCGTATACGCCCGACGCCCAGCATACACGACACAGCAGGTGCAATAGAAGCAAGAATTGAAGTAAGTCGACGCCAGCATCCATCAGCATATACGCCCCAGCGTATACGCCCAACATCCATCCAAGTTCACACGCCCAGCAAGTCCAGCATATACGCCCAGCGTATATGTTGGCCTGATGTAGCGTATACGCCTAGCGTATACCAATATTTCTAAAATGTACACGCCCAGTCGACACGCCACGTGTCTCCCAACCCGATTTTCCCGATAACCCTTCCCCTATAAAAGGCCCAGTTTTCCGCATTTTTAAGGTCAACAAAATTTTACTAGAGCAGACCCAAGAGCAATTATGCTGCGAAAACCAGAGCTTGAAACCCTCATACGCTGGAAGTCCTGTACGCCGAGCACAGTCCCTACGCTCCGCCTACCGTGCAAACCAGCCGCCTCCCTGTACCTACCAGGGCTTTACGTCCGCCTTGTGTACACGCACAACTGCGTTAAGACCGGTACCCCGAAAACTGTTTTCTTACAGCGTCATTGTTACAGTTTACATTCTGTTTACGCTCACATTGTTTCCGCTGTTTATATTTTTCTACGCTGTTCAAAATTTTTTACGCTACACTTACACTACGCTGTCTAAGCCCTGTTTACGTTTTACACTGTTTACGCTCTGTTTACACTGTCTATGCTCTGTTTGCTTTGTTTACGCTTTACGCCCTGTTCAAACCCTGTTTACGCTTTACACTCTGTTTACGCTGTCTATGCCCTATTCATACTGTTTACGTTGTATACACCTCGTTTATGCTGTTACGCGATCCACACTTTGTTTACGCCCTATTTTCATTGTTCGCCCGTTTTACGCCCGTTACACAGTTTACGTATAACCCAGCGTATAACACTTCGGTGGCGCTCGGGGAAATCCTTGTCTGATCCGCGTGCGTACCACCCAAGGTACCCTACCTTCGTGCATTCCAGCACGCCCTCGGGCGAAGGTAGGGTCATCTGTGCCCGTCCTATGATCCCGTGGTCTCTGTTTTCCCTTCCAGCTGGGGACCGACGATTTCGGGCGGTACATAAATTGGCGCTAGAAGGAGGGCCTCCGCTTAAACAAATTGACTGTACGCTCCTCAACGTCTACACTCATCAGCGTCTTTCACTGCCCTATTTAAACCCGACTCTCAGCGTCTACGCTGTCAATCTTCCAGCGTCTACGCTGCGATCAGAAACCCTAGCGTCTACGTTGTCAACCTGCCAGCGTCTACGCTGCACACTTACTCCAACGTTTACGCTGCCCGAAGACCAGCGTCTACGCTGCATACTTAGCATTTACGCTACCCGAAGACCAGCGTCTACGTTGCATACTAAGCGTTTACGCTGCACACTGACCAGCGTCTACGCTACATACTAAGCGTTTACGCTGCACACTGACCAGCGTCTACGCTGAACACTTAGCGTTTACACTCAAACAGTTTTACATACGCAACCTATCATCATCAATCCCGTAAACACCACTGCTGCCACTACCCAGGACATTAACATCTCAGACACCATGGCTGCCCAGCAGTCTGTCACACCACACTTGGGAGGTCAATCCACAATGGGGCCCCATCGGTCTTTGAGGTTACAAGGGAGAGATCCAGCTGCCAACGTTATAACCCAAGATGAGTATAACTTCATCTACATTAAGATACAAGAAGGCCTGGCGGTGGATCGGGCTGAAATCGAAGTAAAGAGACAATTCAAACTCTTTTACAAGGGGGGACACGAGTTCATCCCTTCCCCATATGACGTAATCCCCGTTCCAGAACAATTCTCGGAGCTCTTTACTCAGCTCCTTCTGCACAGGAGCCAGTCATTGGACCAACCCGCGCTAGGTCCTCAGCCAGAGGAAGAAGACGAGTTCGCTGCCCAATCTGAGCAGGGAGACTCATACCACACCTTGAGCCCCCAAGCACAGATGAACCCCATCTTCCATCCCGGGACAGGAGAAGCCCTATCCGTACAACACACTAGACTCACCCAAGTTCAGATGCCACCACCGGAAACTCCAGCACTCGTGCATATTTCGCTCCTAAGCGATCCTCAACCTCACACCTTCCCTATAACAGTTACCCCTAATACAGCTGCAGGCTCATCCTCACAAGCATCGCCTCCTCATGATGGCATGAGACCAACGTTTCCACCTCGGGTGATCGGGATGCTGCATGTGATCCCCGCGTCTACATTAGCTCACTTCATACCCCATATCTAGACACATACAGCTCCCAAGCAGCCCCAACCCAACAAAGAGTCCCCGCATACAACGTAGCGGGACAATGGCCAGCAAGGGGGGCGCCATCGTATCAAATTCCTCACCATCACGTCTCGCCCCATGCGATCCCCTCAATCACTGCTCCTCAAGCACGGCCTCAGCTACAGCAACAACAGCAACCACAATATTTTCCTCTTAACATCTCAGCCTTAGCACCGCCCACCGTTCACTACCCACAGGCACAACCGCCGATCACCCAGCCTTTGGCTTTCCAACCCGCGACCCAGCAATCTAGCTGGTATGCAGCCCCGCACCCCCAGCCTGTAGCTTCACCGAGCGCCCAAGATTGGGCGGACGCTAAAAAATTGATGCAAGAATTGACAGATGAGGTAAAACGCCTCAAGACCATCGTTGATGGAGAGCTGAGAGTAGTAGATTTCTACAATGACGACCTTATCAGCTCCTCTGTCCTGCCATTGACTTTGCCCAAGGGTGTCCCCCTCCCAACGCTGACTAAGTATAACAGGAAAACAGACCCCAATACCCACCTCATCACGTTCAGATTAGAGTGTGCACTCCTTCAGGCATGGCCCCACTCAATACTATGAGTATTCCCCATGTCCCTCGTGGGAAGGGCACTCGACTGGTACTAGGCTTTGCCTAGGAATTCCATCCTTTCCCTAGACGATCTTCTATGCCAGTTTGTGACCAGGTTCAAGTACAACTTGAAACCTGAAGCAACACTGGATAGCCTCATGCAGATCAAGCAAGCACTGCTCGAACCGGTGCAGAAGTTCATTCAGAGGTGGAGCGCAACTCTCAACGAGTTGCATGACCCGATCTCTCAAACCTATCTGCTCACGATACTGAAAGGGGCTGTTAATGACTTCTTCAAGTCAAAACTGTATTACCCCAATGCGTGTGATCTGAATCAAGCATTTGAACAAATCAAAAACATAGAGGAAGCTGCTCAAAACAGCAACGACCCTGCATACCTGGCCTTTAGAAACCAACACACTAAGAAAGACAAAGAAAAGGCCAAGGCAACTGTAGCAACGATAGCGGGGGCACAGCAAACAATCACTACACATCAATACAAACCACCTGTTCCCCCCACTAACTACTATCAGCCCGCTCCCACAACAGTCCCGGAATCGTCATCACAAAACCCGACGAACCGTACGCGTAACTTCGAGAGGAAGGAACCCTCTCAGTACACGCCTTTACCGATGAAGCCATCCCAGCTCTTTGATCAACTTTTAAAGGCTGGATTGATGCAACATAAGCAATTGTCCCCAGCGGCTATCCAAAGACATGACCGGTTTTGTCAACTCGTACAGAACCCAAGCTTGGCAACGCCGGATGAGCCGCCCGTGCCCAAAGGATTTAGGATGGATCGCTTCTGCGACTATCACCAACGCGACGGGCATGGAACGGATTACTGCTTCACCCTGAAGCAGGACATCCAGAGGATGATCGATGATGGCAAGATCACCTTTGACAGGGCTAACCCCGTCCAACCCCAAAACCAGACCATGGGGGTGTATAAAGACCCCCTGAACGCTAAAGAGACACTGTGCGTAATTACCTCAATCTATTGTGATGATGACTCCAGCACACCTCGCATCAACACTGTCTATCCCGAAAATAAACAAGGAACATCTCACAAACCATTCGTGGTTCAGATTCCTCCCGCTAACTCTGCACCTCAATCACCTCACAACCCGCAGCGGCCGTTCGTAATCCGAGTGCCCTCCACCATGCCTACCTCTAACGCCATGACACACCAACAACCATACGTAGTGCGCATCCCTCAGGCTAATCCCGTAGGTACACCAACTCTTCACGCTCGGCCTACCCCTTTCGTAGTCCGAGTACCACCTGCTGTTGCAACGACAGAGGCTTAGCCTCCGCCAAGACCAACCCCATATGTCATAAGGCTACCTGCGCAAACTCCTGCCCAATTGTACGCACAGCCCCATCCAGCTCCCTACGTCGTAAAGGTTCCTGGGCAATCCCAGACTCCGAGGTCAACTCCACCTCCGCGTGACACACGAGAATGCCTGGCAGATAGGCTTACGCGAGAACATTTGAAGAAAGAGCGCCAACGGCTAGCTTTGGGGGCACCTAAGCCCACTCCCCTAAACTCTATACCCATGTCATCATCTAACGATCAACCAGGCACAGGCAATGAAGGTGAGTCGTCGAAAAGACACGAATCATCTAAAGTGACAGCTCCGAAAACTGAAAAGCCAACAAAACGAGAGATAAAACTATTGGGTTCGATGGACCCAGTCAGCACCGATAGAAACACCCCCAACAGTGAAAACCTTGCAGCCGCCTTGACACAAGTCACTCAAGCATTAAAACAAAAGAACACTTCATTGAGCTTGTATGATTTAGTCCTAACATCTCAAACGCATCACGAAGCTCTAGTACGCATGTTAACGTCAATCCCGGTAAGCGAGGACTTACCCCCGAACGAACCTTCCATCCATGCGGTGATGTTCTCACCTCGCGGGACTACTCCTAAGCCTCTAAGTTTTCATGATGACAACATCAAGGTGGATAAGAAAACAGGGGAGATAACAACAGCCCCCATGTTTATAACAATCTGTATAAATCGGTTTAAAATCCACAGGGTCCAGGTAGATGATGGAGCTGCGACAAACGTTGTGCCGTACCACATCATTGAACAACTAGGACTTACTGAACTACTTAAACCAACCACGACTACATGTTTAAGGTCATTCAGTGGGTCACACGTAATGGTGAAAGGCACAATAACCTTAAACTTCATAGCGGGAGATCGATTTCCAACGTCTGCTGATTTCCTAGTAGTGGATGAGATGCTGGGGTTCAACCTAATATTGGGAAGACCCTGGCTAGCCCAACTAAGAGCTGTCTCTTCCCCCATACATCAGGAAATTCACCTGCCTTATGAGGGCGGAGAAATCTTCATACGCGGTGAAGCAGCTACTCCTATCATCTCGTCGCATATGGACATGGACCAAGGCTCAGAAGTCGAACTTGAAAAACCTAGCCAAAATAACGAGAATCCACAACCATCGGTAAGCAGTAAATCTTCTGACATGGAACAAAAGCCTTCTCAAATAGAAACGCCTGTACCTCCTCAAGTAGAAGCTAATATAGAGCTCTCTACGGATACTGAAATATCTGAAAACGCTAACACAAAAGACATTCCATTAGAAGTCCCATGCGCCGAATTACCGTTTAACATAATCAGCGAAGGGGACGCTAAATACCGAATCATACCTGTTGAAACATCGTCCAACATTAAAACGAAAAAAATCAAAAAATTACTGAAATGATATTATCACTCCTAGTCCGAAATGACATTAAACTACAACAAGTCCGAAATGACGTTAAACTATAACAAGTCCGAAATGACACTAAACTACGATAAAAGAGGAAAAAAATTTAAATGCCACTCCCAGTCCGAAATGACACTAAACTATTATGTCCGCAATGACATAAAACTAGCCACGATTAGCAACGATCGGTTAACTGAGAAATCTATCCACGTCCTCCAAAACATTTTCTGATTACACCTGGGGCCCGAAATGGCCATAAACTACGCATGGGGCCCGGAATGGCCATAAACTACGCATGGGGCCCGAAATGGCGATAAACTAGTGCATGCTTGTCGCTTTGCTTTTATAATCACATTTCAGTAATACACTTAAAACAGAAAATAAACCAAAATATGTTTACATTTCTATATCATGATAAACTCAAAATCAACAAAAATATTTATATAGTTATTACGTACAACCAACTGTCTCTGTTCATTCCACAATCTTCAAAGTTA
>MNCI01009513.1:0-16505 GCA_015680685.1 Gnetum montanum | reverse complement strand
GACAACGGCAACGACATCGACATGACGTTCATAAGCGCCCCATCAAAGAAGGAGACCTCATGCTTAAGGCTGTTCGAGAACACCCAAATAAGTTCTCAGTCAACTGGAAAGAACCTTACCTGGTCATTAAAGCATTCGACAACAGAGCATTCAAGTTAGCTGACATGGACGGAAAAGAATTTGCAAATTCGACCAATCACTTGTTCCTGAAACCGTTCTATACATAAATTCGAGCTTAGGTACGTGTTAGTCCTGGAATCATGACTATAAACGGATACCACAGATTAGTCCTGGAATCATGACTCTAAACTGATACCACAGATTAGTCCTGGAATCATGACTATAAACTAATACCACAGATTAGTCCTGGATTATGACTATAAACTGATACCACAGAACAGTCTTGGGTTACGACTTAAAACTAATACCATCATTGTCTTGGCATTATGACAATAAACTGATACCCCACAGAGTCCACTAAGACTATAAACTAGCCTACTCTGCATGGTCCGCTAAGACTCGAAACTGGCAACGTACCGTCCGCCACAACGCTAAACGGGCAATGTCCAACGGGTTACGACATAAAACTAACCCATGATAGTCCGTCAAGACTGTAAACTGGCACGTTCGTCTCTGACCCTTCACTCCACAGCCATATTCATTCGTCAGAATCATTGCACCCCTCATCGGCACACAATCTCATTAACATCGTCGACATTCGCACTCACTGCTCAGAGTCGCCCCCAATATTTTTGTTCATCTGCAACTGTTTAAATCTAAACTCATTTATTCACTCATGGTTTTCTTGTCTCCCTAGAGTTATGTTTGCAGGATGACGCTCAGAGGTGTTCATAAGAGAGTGCATTTCATCATAGGTAGCAAGATGAAGCAACGTCCATTAATCCACCTGGCAAGACTGAATCAAACCGTTAACCCATACATTCCCATTCCTCAAAAATTCACCATCTGTTCACCAAACCATTTCACACTGTAAAAGATTATAGCAGTCGCAACACACAAACATAATATTCGCACATAAGTACAAGAACAATCTTACAAAAAAAAAAAACAACGAGACCCTTAGCGCTTCCCATATAAGTCTCCAGGCGGGAAGGCAGTTGTCTCAAAACCAAGTACTCATGTCCCAAAATGGTCAAGAAGCATCTAGTTGCATGGCTTTGGCTACCCGTCAACAAGTCCCCCTTAAACATTAAACACGGGCCCTGTTCTTCCAAAGAATGCAAAACATCACCCTGTGGCTTTGGCATGGACAACAAGTGCTCTTGAAAACTAACCAAGAGCACTATTCCACCAAAGGACGCACATCGCATGCATGACTTCCGAGTCTGCCAAACAATGGCTATCGATGAGGACTAGCATGCCGCACACCTGAGCATCCCATTTCCCCAGCATAATCCCTTGGGCAGTCACCAATTCCCACAATCCCTTCTCTCCTACCAGTCACCAATCTCACCTTGTTCAATCCCATACACTATTAAACACGGTACGATGACGTCTTGTCAAGTGGTAAGGGACAAAGCTTTTATCAAAATGCTTGTGGTGTTTTTCGCTTCTTTATCGACGCTCCTCGAGTCGATTCCTCCAAGCGTCAACAAAGAGGGGCCAATGAAACACCACAAAAATTTCGAGTTTGGCATTTGTCTAACAAGAAGCAGATCCCCCGTTGGCTACATTTGGAGTCACACATGGCAAATGTTGCCGATCGAAACACTTGGTTTTTACCAAGTGTTGCACCAGCGTATACGCCCAGCGTACACTCCCACCGTCTGCGCCCAGCGTCTACGCCTGACGCCCAGCATACACAACACAGCAGGTGCAACAGGAGCAAGAATTGAAGCAAGTCGACGCTAGCATCCATCACCGTATACGCCCCAATGTATACGCCCCAGCGTATACGCCAGCATCCATCAGCGTATACGCCCAGCATCCATCCAAGTTCACACGCCCAGCAAGTCCAGCGTATACGCTGGCCTGATGTAGCATATACGCCTAGCATATACCAATATTTCTAAAATGTACACGCCCGGTCGACACGCCACGTGTCTCCCAACCCAATTTTCCCGGTAACCCTTCCCCTATAAAAGGCCCAGTTTTCCGTATTTTTAAGGTCGGCAAAATCTTACTAGAGCAGACCCAAGAGCAATTACGCTGCGAAAACCAGAGCTTGAAACCCTCATACGCTGGAAGTCCTGTACGCCGAGCACAGTCCCTACGCTCCGCCTACCGTGCAAACCAGCCGCCTCCCTGTACCTACCGGGGCTTTACGTCCGCCTTGTGTACACGCACAACTGCGTTAAGACCGGTACCCCGAAAACTGTTTTCTTACAGCGTCATTGTTACAGTTTACATTCTGTTTACGCTCACATTGTTTACGTTGTTTACATTTGTCTACGCTGTTCAAACTTGTTTACGCTGTTTACGCTACACTTACACTACGCTGTCTAAGCCCTGTTTACGTTTTACGCTGTTTATGCTCTGTTTACGCTGTCTACGCTCTGTTTGCGTTGTTTATGCTTTACGCCCTATTCAAACCCTGTTTACGCTTTACGCTCTGTTTACGCTGTCTACGCCCTGTTCATACTGTATACGCCTCGTTTATGCTGTTACGCGGTCCACACTTTGTTTATGCCCTGTTTTCATTGTTCGCCTGTTTTACGCCCGTTACACAGTTTACGTATAACCTAGCGTATAACACTTCAGTGGCGCTCGGGGAAATCCTTGTCTGATCCGCGTGCGGACCACCCAAGGTACCCTACCTTCGTGCATTCTAGCACGCCCTCGGGCGAAGGTAGGATCATCTGTGCCCGTCCTGTGATCCCGCGGTCTCTGTTTTCCCTTCCAGCCGGGGACCGACGATTTCAGGTGGTACATATAGCACTTTGGTGCACAGGAAGGGAATCATTAGGAGGCATTAGAATAGTTAGTCATTACGAGTCTTGAGTCTTTTGTCAACTTTAGTTAGTTTTCAGTTCTTTCCTAAGTGCATGCACGCAGTGTGATGCTTGTAATTATACAAAACCTTTGTTCAAGTGTGACGTACTTGGACACACACACAATTAATAATAAAGATCAAGATTACTTCATCATTGTAACATTCACTTAGTTTTTAATTTTTTAATTATTAATTATTTATTGTTATTTTCTTAGTTAATATTTCTTTTATCATCATTTACTATTCCTGTTATTAACACGGAATGAGTATGTCTTAATCACAAATATTTAAGTGTAACTATGTGATAACCTAGAAGCATATCAAGTAGTGTCTCAAGTGATGTGCACTTGGCAACCCCAGAAGTAGTACATGAAGTCCAAGATGTGTATGGATGATTAGGGATGGATGCTCATCGTACTTAGGCTAGCTTAGACCTTATTTCCTATTGCTCATTAGCTTGATTAAGTTATTTCTTAATGTCCTTAGAAAGTTAAATTCAATTAAGTCACACATAATTCACGACAATGTCTATCTCACAAGACAATGATAATGCAACATCTAGCAAGGAAATTCATTGGATAACCAATGACATTTATGAAGAAGAAGAAGTTTGGAGTACTCAATCTTATGTAGGAGTTTCATATGTTCATAGACACCCCAACGATACTTAAGGACTTTTGTCATCCAACTCAAATACCTCTAGTGAGGATGGGACATCCCCTAGGATAAGGGGGCTCGTAAGGCCTAGGACCTCCTCAATGGTTAGCAAGAGTACATTAGAGAATGATTGGGAGACTTACAAAAGTTATGACGAGTCTTTCAGTTCTCTCTCTTCCTCTACTCTTTTAATGTTAGGTCATGACATGGATGGCTATTCCTCAAGGGGTCAGTGTAGAAATAAAAATCGAATGCATAGGTAAAATTAGGAATGCCAACATGAACATAGAAAACATTATTCAAACTCACAAACTCATACCCCATTTAGTGATGATGAACCCCTGCTAGTCACTAAGAGCCTAATGCATATAATAGAGGCCACTCAAATATCCCACAAGCATCGTAAGGAAAGTCGTTTACCCAAGCTTGATTTAAACAACTTTACTAAGTTCTTAGGAGGCTATGATTTAGATCAGCAACATCATTTACAAGCCTTCTATGATGCCTGTGCATGGAATAACATTGAAAATGGGTGGCAAAGACTTAAGCTCTTTCCTATGACACTCATTGACCAAGCAAAAGTATGGTACAGGTCTTTAAAACAAAAATCTATTTGTCGATGGCTGACAATTGTGGAACTCTTTAATGAAAGATATCAAACCTATGCAAGAGTGTCAACCTTGAGGAGACAAATCCAAGAGTGGAAACAAGGGCAATAGGAACCCTTGGACATGGCCTTAGAAAGATATTACTCATTGTTAAACAAATGCCTAGGCCATGAGTTCTCCAAGGAATGGCTAATGTGTCACACCATGGATGGGCTCTATAATAAAATGAGAGAGATCCTAGGGATGTATGCCCCAGGTCATCTATATGAATTACAAACCCACCAATTCCAAGAGCTTATTAAACGAGTAGCAAAAGAAAAAGGAGAAATAGCCAAATGGGAGAATGTTAAAAAATCTCCACAAGACCAAACTCTTAAAGTAACAAAAGTCCATAATCATGAAGAGGAGAAATCAACTCACCTCAAGGAGGTGGTACCATCCCCATCTTTTCCAATACTAAAATCACTAAATGAAATTGAGGCAAAAATCAATAAGATGATGGAATGGGTACATGAAAATGCGGAGAATATGAAAACAGTATTAGAGGGAAAACCATGCAAGATAACCCTGACAACCAGAACAAATAGAGGATACCAAACCTAGAAACAAGATAGAACACCATTTGACAATCAAAAAGAAGGACTAAAGAAAATAGGAATAGGGGCTCAACTGCAAATCATAAGTATCAATGTGATGTTTACCTGTACAATCAGCCCAAACGCCAATGCCCAGTCTTGTCACACTTACATGAGCATTGGAAAAGAATGTTACATCTAGATTTCATTTAGAAGTACTGTGTTCAACTACAGCAGTAGAATCCCCAGTCATGGGGAAGGCCACTACCAAACTAGCCATACCCTTTGTACCACCCGAAACCAAGTGCTTATTACATTTAGCATCCTATTTCTCCAATTGGATCAACATCCTTTGCTTCACCTCATCATTATCATTCTTCCAAGTATCATCAACCTGTGTCCTCTCCCATGGAATCACCACCTCATGTTCCTTATGCTTCTCCTTGCTTTCAATATTCTCATCCTTTACCTCCTTCTACATCACCACCAGTAGTATCAAAAGGTTTGGCACCATAGCATCAACCAATGAACATTACTTGTGCTACTACTATCAATAGCAGTGGGAGTCCTCCACATCGTTGAAAGCATCCTTTCTTTAGGCATGGCTATAGAAAGAAAGAGCATGGCTCTAAAATCACTGCATCCTACAACTCATCACAAGTCCAACATTGTGATGCAACTTCCTCTTCAAACTCAATGCCTCTTGTTACCTTATCCAGGCCACCAATTAACACTTCAACAACCATGCAGCCCAATGAATATAATAATGTAGGGAGACATATTGATCTTTGCATACCATTTTATGGTCACGAGTGCCATAGTGGGTCAACTTCTTATCACATGACCACATCTTATAATCGGCCCCACTATGCCTACTTTAATCAAGTGTGTGAACCCCAATTTGGGTACATTCCTACCACTACACCAAAAGACGTTTGGATATGACTAGACCCCAATATTTTCAAGATGCATGGATCCAAACTTTCCATTTATTAATTCTCACCATGATCAAAGGTTTAGTCATGGGGGATATCCCCCATTCTAATAAGCAGAATTAGTAAATGTTTTTCCCTTTCTTTAGTCTTACAATTTTTTGTTTTCTAACTTTAGGTTTTCCAATTTGTTATTTTATCTTTTTGTGGGTAATATCATCTATGAATAAAACACTCATGTAACCAATTGATTGAGGTGTTTTTCTAGACTATTGAGTCACAAGTAATTAATTATCTGGACAATGAGCCCACAAGATCCACCCATCCATTCCATTAATAAGAGGTTCTACTCTAGGTATGATGATCTTCTTGTTATCATTAAAACTTAAAGTAACTGTGTACTCATTATGCCCATAGCGAAAAGTGATGAACTAAGAGGGAATGGCAAGGGTGTGACATCAAAGGGACTTGTGGATTCTATTTGGTGACATTTGTATGTGCTATCATGTAGCTTGGTTGTACTAAGATCCTTATAAATCTAACAAAAAATGGAAGTAAGAGTTGTGATAAAGGCACTCAATAAAGGAACTCAATGCTATTCTAGGGGGTCCCACTAGAAAGACATGCACCCATGCCTAAAGGTTGGTGGCTTCCCTGGATCACCTTTGGAAAAGACAAGGTGCAAAAAGCGACCAAAAGAAGAGAAAGAAAAGAAGAAGGAAGCCAAAAAAAGAAAGAAGAGGAGCAGAAAAGAAAAGCTCAAGAAAAACATGCCATAGAAAAATTTGAATCATTCCTCCTTTGCACAAAACGCTAAGTGATCATATTCCTTGCTATCATGATGCTCTTATGGTTGTCTATCATTGGGATGAAATAATGCGATGTCATTGATTAGAAGTATGGACTTGGTTTTGATCTTGGACTGAAAGGCTAATGGTACTATAATCATGCACAACACTTTGGATTCATTATGGCCAGGGTAAGTTACCTCACATCTCGATCTCTGCAATCCCTTCTACAATTCATCTCATCTCACGGTCCAAGTACTTATAACTTGTATCTTATGTGGCATAGAATTCATACCTCATTGTGGTGGTATTTAACATGTGTGTGTTTTGTTGCATAGGTGCATATTGCATTTAACCCTTTTAGTGCCTACAGACATTTTAAGGGATTGTTATGCAAGGGCATGATAGGTTGGAACCTACTTTGGGGAGGACCCACTTGCATGACTTTTGTAATTTTTACTTGCATATCCCACATCATTTTATCCTCCGAGTATTACATTGCCAAATCTATTCTTTCCTTTGTCATTATTTCAACCAAACATTCCCCACTACATGTCCTTTTTCCTCACCCTTTTCAATGAACTTCATTGTATAACTCCACTTCATTACACTTTTGGTGCTTTAATTTCCACTTGACATTATCCCAAACCTTGCAAATCTACTTCAAATCCTTCATTTTGGCCATAAAAAACTTGAAAATCATCAATTTTACTAAGTATCCTATTTTGGATAGGATGCGATATCGAGTACCTGGTATCGAATCCAACATGATATCGAGTACGCACTATCACGTACACGATATCGCATCTATAAAAACTATATATATGGAGCCCCCGCACACTACAAAACTCATTTTCAATAGTAACGCAAGGGGAGTTGTTCACATTTTCTTCCATGATTTTTAGTGCTTTGAGAGTCTAACATTCAACCTTCAATATTTCGCTCATTAACACTTTGATTTCTTTTTCGATTGAACCTAATTAAACCTAGAGTGTTTAACTCAATTGTGGGAAAGGGGTATGCTAGAATTTGCACATAACTTTTTCAAAATTTGCTATCACCCGAAGGATATCATAAGGGTAAGTACTATTAGGAAATTTTAAAAACTCATGCCAAACTAATTCTCTTCCTTCATCCAAATCATTTAAACTATTATTAGAGTCACTTGAGCAAATTGAGCTTGACATTAAAACTTTTAGGGGAACTTCTTTAAAAAATTTCTAACTCTGAAATCATACTAAGCAAAGAATTCAATATTTATTAAAGGTAATGAGATAATTGAACTTCTTTATATAACCTTACTAACAATTGATCTTTGTATGATTACAGATGGCCCTTAAACAGAGACAAGAGGGAGGACCTTCTCAAGGTGTAAGCAAATTTCCAAGAAGAGGTAGAGGCCAAGGACCTCATGCGGAACATGCAAAACAAAAGACACAATCATTCAGCATCCACCAAGAAACCCTTGTTACTGAACAATCTAGTTAAGCAAAAGGTGGAGAGGTCAGGGCACCTGAACAAGGATAATATCTCACGTTGTCCTCGAAATGCATTCAAGCCATTCAGGAAAAGTTCACATCCACTATAGTGATTATGGAACTTAATTTTGGACCTTTTACCAAATTCACCCTTAAACCAGTCAAGGATCAACTCAAGAAATCTCCATTATGCCCTATCCTCTTGGAAAGTGGACAATGGTATTTGGGGGGAAACCTATCAATTTTGGCATAATAAAGAGGAAGGCACCACTATCGACATTGGTAGAATTTTAGTTGATTTCTCCATAAAGGTCATTATAAAAATTTTGAATCTTCCAAATACAAGGCCTAAAGTTACTCATTTGTCCACCCACTCTGATGTAGATGCAAGAAAAATATGGCTAAAAAGGATGTATGGCAAAGAAGACAAAACATATGGAGAACTAACCCTTGAACAGAGAATTTATTTCAAAATTGGCACTTACCGCATTTTCCCAATGAAGGGGTTAAATAGTATTTTCATCTATATAGCCAGAGGAAGTGCAATCTTGATGGGCAAGGCTGATGCCAATTTGCCCCATTTTTATTTATAGAGATATCAAGGTGGTTTGAAGAATTGAAGATAGAAAAGGTCACACTCCCCTTTCCATGTCTAATTAAGAAGCTATGTCAACATGCTGGAATTCTAGGGTACACTAATGACGTCCTTAGAAAAGCTCAAAATGCTTCATATGCCGAATTACTGGAGCCACTAGCCCCAAGAAAAGATGATGGTGAGACACTGGATCCTAAACAAGAATAGATAGTTGGGCCCTCTGCACCTCAAACAATAGGGCCCAACCAACTTTCAGACATAAGACTTAGTCAACAACAAGAAGTAGGGCTCAACACGTAGCCCACAAGCTAGTAGGACTAGCAACTGTCACTACCGCCACAAGATTACTGATCGTCGACAAGCCATCTCAGGGCCATCGCAGAAGCAGACAGTTGAGGAAGTAGGGATGAGATCAATCTCTTCAAAGTGATTGATGATGCTATATAGCCCACCATATCAATCGATCCTACAAGGGATGAGGTCTCAATTCAAACAGTAGGAGGAGAATCACATTGGTCACAACAGATCTCTAGGAATGCTGCATCATTCCAAGTACAATTGGAAATTGGTGAAGGTGCCACAGTGGTAGTCATGCAACACTAGGATGCAACTGGAGCAATAGAGGTGGTCATGGATTACATCAAAACATTATTTAACATCCCTGTTGTGCCACTAATAGATTTCATGGAAGCACATTATGCTCAAGTTATGGTCACTGCCTCAATGACTCTTGTGGAACACGAGGATGCTCTGGATTACTTGCTGCAAACATGACATGTAATGACATCCTTGTTTGATATCCTTTAGGATGTCATAGTAGCACAGTCAGACCTCACTTCCACTAAGGGAAAGCTAGTCATGGCTAAGGTTAGGGTTGAATATGCAAAAAACAAGTTGAGGAGACTCCAAGAAAAGTTCATTTGCCTACAAGCTGAACAGAGGGATCTATCCCAACTTGTTCTAGCTGATTAGCTAGAATCATTTAGGATAGAGTAGCTAAATAAATTTTTAGTGGAGAATAAAAGGATGGTAATAGAAAAGGAGAAGGCTAATTGGGATGCTTTAAAAGGACAAGCTTAGACATATGCACATGCAAAAGCACTTAAGGCCTTACAAGAAGAGAATAAACTCCTTGCTGTTGAAAATCTTCGGTTGACGACAGTTGAAAAATAGAAGAATGTTCTTGAGGAAAGTTTTCAACCAATGCAAGAACAACTAATAAGAGTTGACCAAGACATAAGTCACTTAGCCAGAGATAACAGAACCCTCTGAATGAAGGAGGTACATGTCATTCTGCAGAAGACGGCCATTGAAATAAGCATGTGGCAAAATGAGGCTAAGCAGCATGAAAAATTGAAGAAACATTTCTAAGATCAAGTGGGGATGTATAAGGAGATCATCGAAAAAGAAATCCATATGGCTAAGGACCACATTAACTCTTTCAATGCTCAACACATTGACTGGCGAGCCATCCACCAAGCAGAATTAAAGAGCCAAGACCTGCAGATCTAGGATCTCATAGAATACATGGAGTTGGTAAATCTGCGGTATGCCAACTTGGCCATGTTAATAGCAGGGTGTTCAAGGACTAAGCTAGAGAAGTAGGTAGCTGTCTCCTATGCGAAATATGAGACAGAGTTTGCTAAACACAAGAAGACATTGCAGAAACTAGAGGTAGAAAACTCTAAACTAGAGGTGGTAAAAACTAGCTATCAAGGCCAAAAGGACATAGCAATAGAATTGGCTCGACAACTTATGGATTATTAGGAATTCAGAGACAAATCCAGAGCCTATGAGGAATGATGGCTATTTGTAGCATGGTATGTCAAAGCTAATTAAATGTTTCCACAACTGCTGTGTCCATGGGAGGTGTTGACTTTGTCAAACATTAAAACATCAACATGGATGGCACATGATCCTCGAATAGAGGAGGAAAAACTTTAGGCACTCCTTCAAAAGTATCCATTTCAAAATCCTAGAGCACAAGATAAAGGGAAAGAGCCCATGGAGCAGCCACCATCACCAGGAACTTTAGAAGTTTCAAATAATTTTGCATTTTGTGTTGGTGTGCCAATTTTTTTTTGTCTAGTTCCACACTACAACATGAAATAATCCATAGTCAGTCCATAATCCCATACTTATCCACTATGTAATCAAATGAACTTGTTCCTCATTTTGTTTGACTTGAGGACAAGTTTTCATTTAGTCATGGGGGTATGATGAATTGTGGTTTGCCAAGCCCTAATATCAGGTACGCAATATCAGGTACACGATATCATAGCCTGGGTACGATATCGTATATACGATATCAAGATTCTTGTGTTAGCTTATAAAAATAGCACTTAAGTGCATGGGAATGAAATAACTAGGAGGCATTAGAACAGTTAATCATTAGAAGTCTTGAGTCTTTTGTCAATTTTAGTTAGTTTTCAGTTCTTTCCTAAGTGCATGTCTACAGTGTGATGCTTGTAATTGTACAAAACCTTTGTTCGAGTGTGACGTACTTGAACACAATCTGCAATAAAGATCAAGATTACTCCATCATTATAGCATTCACTTAGTTTTTAATTTTTCAATTGTTAATTATTATTATTATTTTCTTAGTTGATATTTCTTTTATCATCATTTACTATTGTTGTTGTTAATGCGGAATGAGTACATCTTAATCATGAACATTTAAGTGTAACTACATGGTAACCCAGTAGTGTATCAAGTAGTGTCTCGAGTGATATGTGCTTGGAAACCCTAGAAGTAGTACACGAAGTCCAAGATGCATATGGATTATTAGGGATGGATGCTCATTGCACTTAGGCTAGCTTAGACCTTATTTCCTATTTTCCCATTAGCTTAATTAAGTTATTTCTTATTGTCCTTAGGAGTAGCATAGTTGTAGAAACCACATCATACACCTCACTTTGGACTAAACCATACATGACAAAGCAAATACTAGTCCAGGTGGGAAGACAGCAAACTGCAATCAATGTATTACTATCTAGGTGCCATAACTAGTCCATCCGTGGAGTTCGACCGAGTCACGCATACACGCTTGTATTCGTATGGTTGAGCATAGGGGTACCTCGCCGCTCTTTACTATTTCTACCGAAAGTTATCAAGATTCATGCTGATATGCTAGATCATGACCTAAAATGTCTTCTAGGAATTTGTAAATGCCTAAAAATGACTTATGATGATGATGATTATAGGAAATTTTAATTACCCAAGTAGATGTAGCAATGTCAAAACCAAACTTGTCTTAGCCATTACTGAGCCAAAAAATAAATACAATATTACATCCTCTTGATAGATTTTGCTAAGATGTTCAAGGAATATCCATCAAGAAAAGAATAAATGATGGGTTGATGGTGAATCTGTAAAAGAAAGAGAAAGACAAGAAATAGGATGAATGAAAGAATGTTAAGACATCACTAATACACTAGTCATAAGTATGGTTTTATGTCACAAAAAGGGGCATGGCTAAATCTTATCCATAAGATGGCTAAAAGGATGCCATTACTAATGTTCACATCATGTTCCACTTAAAGTCTTAATAAACCCTTACTAGAATAAAATAAAATTACTCAATTCTCATTAATGTGTTGATGGGAGAAAGGGATAGAGATAGGAAGGACATTTTGAGGGAGAATGAAGAAACATGCAAGATGAGAGATGAAATACAAAGTTGTAAAATCAAGAAAATGATAAAATGAAGAAATAAGGAACATGACCTATACATCAAGTTTAGGTGCTATGCCACAAAAATGGAGCATGGTTAGATCCCAAACTGTGATGATGATTAATGATTGATATATAGATTCTCTCCCTATCTTACTTAGAACACTCATTGCTCTCTATATGAGGTATATCACTAATAAATATTCTCACCATAGTGTGTTGATAGAAAGAAGTATCAGTAGAATAGAACAAGCAAAGATTGAAAAAGATAGATGATGTTACATTGGAAGAGATATAGAATAATTATAGTAGAAAATAGAGAGAGAGAGAGAGAGAATCAAAAGCATGTAATGAAACATAAATGAAGTAAGAGATAATGGTTAGAGTGAACTTGATGATTTTTATCTTTTTTTAATTCTTTTTTATTTTTTTGCTTCAAATATAACACTTTTTGAAATATGCTCTATTGATAGGACCTCGATACTGATTTCTATCTGTGTCTACAAGATGGTGTGCTTCATTACTAAAATTTTCTATAATGATGAAAGGAGCTTACTACTTTGGAGAAAATTGGATGTCTTAGCATTAGGAAATGTTGCAAAACAAAATCTCCTTTTTAATCTCTCTAAGTCAAACAAGCTTATCATGAAGATGCTACATAGCCTCGTGATGATTCTAAGTTTTAATTGTTATTTATTAATATGCCCTTAGCTAGAATGCCCCTAACTGGGCATAACTTGAGTGCTTAGAATGATGGTGATTAGATGGCTTGAAGGTAAGCAAGATGATGATGGTTAGGTTTATATTTGATTAAGGGATAAATTGCTCACAGGGTTTGGGAAACAATGATGAATGAATGACATACAAGAAAAGGAAGGAGAGATGGAAACCACAGAAACTAAAGAGGTGGCAACTATGTGATCGTATGAAGGAGTAGCGAAAGACTATTGGCTATGTTTTTGGTCTTAGTATCTTTGCTAGGTAAACATGATTCGGTCTAACATATGTTTGTATAAACATTTTAGAGATTAAAAACTATGATGTAAGGAATTGCGCTGAAATGATGAATAGTTTTGTTTATGAATTTTCTATTTTATATGTTTGTGTTTTTTTAAAAAAATTTCTATGGTTTTATGGGATTTTCCATTTTATGTTTTTTTGATTTTCAATTTCAATAGCTAAGGTGTAAAACGAGAACAATTAAAGTTCTAAATGAAAATAATGTTTAAAATGTTAAAGCTAGAAACAAAGGCATAAATTAAGAAAAAGAAATAATGTGAAATAAAAAAGTGTAAAGTAAATAAAATGAACAAACTTAGCCAATTAAGATAAAACTAAATGGTAGATTAAAATAATGAAGATAACAAGGTAAACATGATAAGATTCTCAATCAAAGGACATGTTGGTAATGATTTTCTTAACTTTGGAACAAGTATAACACTTAACTTTTTAAACAAATTCTATAGTGTCTAGTGCACTGAAGCCTAGATCTATAAATTCATAAGAATTAAATAACCATGGGATGCTAGCATTAACCTCATTAATTTCTTATTTTAATTATATTTAATCCATAGTAACGGGTTGGAAGTTTAGTGCAATTTCCTCTTGCACACCTAGGCAGGAAATGATAGAAACTTCAGGATTAGTGTGAATGATTATTTCCATATTCTTGCATGCAAAGTATATATCCTGGTGCATAGGTGATAAAACTATATGATGACAAGCTAACCAAGGCCTTCCTAAGATAGCATTTACCCCTAAGAAGTCCCTAATTATTGTAAAAATAACTTCTAAAGCAATGCAATTTCCTATCGATAAAGGTAATTTAATAGAGCATATGATCTCTACTCTAGCTCTACTAAATGAAATTAAATTAGAGCTAGAGTTGGAGTACATGAACTATTTTTTAAGGCTAAGACACTTGATGATGGTCCATGAAATGATATCAAATCTAGTTCCATCATCCATGTGCACTAGAGGTAGTATCACATTATCTTCAATCTTTATGGTGATGTAGATAGAAAGCTAGCATATGATATTCTAGATGGATTTTGATGTTCTCCTATTTAAACACTAAGTAATCTACCTCATACCATGGAGTGTTGAGCACTAATGAAATAGCTTGGGCATGGGGTTAGATGTCTATTGGAATGGTGATTGATGAGTGGCGAGGTACCCCTACACTCAACCATATGAATACGAGCGTGCACGCGCGATCCGGTCAAACTCCGAAGACTAAATGCCTTAACACCACAATAAACACTTGGGGTTAATCGTTCGTTGTCTTCCCAGGCTTGCTTGTAAGTGTCACGGTGTATGGTTAAGCAAATCTAAGGTATGTGATTTTTTTTGTATTTTTCGGTTTATCTTCTATGCTATCAGATGAAGGGGTTGAGAAACTAACTAACTCTAACTAATGTCCTAAGTCTAAGTTAACTAGCGTCAGCATCTGTTCCCACTTACCGGACACACCCTGAACTATGCAACTGTGGCTTACCAAACGCTAATCGTTACTGGGATCACCACACGTAACGCAAGTGCTCTAAGTGGTCGTACTGATGCACCTATTTAGCTTAAGTGTGATAAGCAGCCGATTCCTTAGCTAGCCGTACACACCCGTGGGTGCTCGTAACTAAGTCGTACTTATCACACGTTCTAGCCTAGCAATGAGTAGCCGATTCCTTGACTAGTCATACACACTGGACTACCACTGGGATTACCAAGTGCAGAATCCTGGAATACACTACTGGGTTACCAAGCAGCCAATGCTCGTAATCAAGTCGTACTCATGCGTTGCGACAAGCAGCCGATTCCTTGACTAGCCGTACACGTCCGTAGACTCTCGTAATCAAGTCGTACTTGTGCGCACTAGGAAAGCAGTAAATAAACAACAATAAATGAAACCACGTGCTGCAAGGTTTATCCAATCAAGTTTGTCTTTATTGCCGTACACAACTTGGGTTCAGGTTACAAGCTGCTCGAATAAAGAGCCGTTCACTCTAGGACTCCTACTGCAGGCACATGGAAAAAATTCTAACCCTGGAGTGATCGATATGACAGAGCTTCGCTACTTCTAGCTAGGATTGGGAAATGAAGGGAGTGCCGCCTCTTATTTATAGATATGGCGGCGGACCGCGATATCGCGTACACAATATCGCAGGGGAAGACGCGATATCGCGGCCGTACGCGATATCGCGACTCAGTGCATGTCGCGTCTCATCATACCCCCATGACTGAATGAAAACTCGTACTCGAGTTCCTTACAATGATATCAGGTAGGTATGGGATTATTAGGGGAAACGGAACTAATGGGATGACATGTGGACGGTCTTTATTACAAGACTTGAAAAAACCGGTGTTCATGACAACAAGGGTGAACACCTTATTACAATGACATCAGGCCATAGTTGGCAGTAGAGAGAAAAGAGGAGAGAGAATAGAGGAGAAGAAGAGAGAAGAGTCTTGTTGCTACCAACGCCTAGATTGCGCCTTCTGTTGTCCATCCGTAAGCGCATTATCGATCCTGCTCCTTGCATAGTGGCTTCCATGCTGCTCCATTCCAAGTGTTTGCTCCAGATCCATTCCATTGTTGTATGATGGCCATCTGCACCCACAACACAATCATATATTAGCAAGGGTAATTGAATCATTAAGTAAATCATACCTTGCTTCGATTTAGATTCCTTGGCTAAATAGTGGTATGGCTAATATGGATCTGGGAAAATGTAGATGATGGCTACCGAAGGTGTAGGGGCTAGAAAGAAAAATGAAAAAATCCGGGGCTTAGGATAAAAATCAAAAAATCAGGCCCCCGTACCCCCATGACTAATCGCGAACCTCCGGTAGCGTTAAAAGGGAGAACGAAAAGGAGTAGGAAAGATAGATAAAAAGGGACAACTATGGCATCGGTGAAGTGGATGTCATGATGGAAATGAACAAAAATGTGAATTAATTGCAAAAAATGCTAAGGAAAAGATGTTAACTAATGTTCCAAATAGGAATGTCAGTGGGTCCTCCCCAAAGCAGGTGCATGCCCTTAATGCCCTGACAATCCCACATTCAAAGAGTCCGTGGGCTCTGGGAATGTCCTTTGGAACAAGAGTTAAAGTCTTAACCGTAAGAATTTATCAGAAAGAAAACAAAGCATCAACCAAAGTATATACAATGATACAACCGGCAATGAGGTGAACAATGGAGAGAATGGTGGGAAGAAAGAGGAATGGAATGGAATCCCAAGAACAAGGTGG
>MNCI01009511.1:92892-108134 GCA_015680685.1 Gnetum montanum | reverse complement strand
TGCATGTCCAAGTATGTCACACTCGAATAAAGGATGTCGTACAATTACATTCACCACACTGTGGGCAGACACTAGAAAATAATCTATCTCTAGAGGGATCAAACTACCAAAGTTTAGGTACAATCTAACCTAAGATGTCAAACAAGGGAGATCCGCCTCTTATTTATAAAACTGGCGATGGACTGCGATATCACGTACACTATATCACAGGGGACGATGTGATATCGCGGCGGATGCGATATCGTGGCTCATGCAATATCGCGTCCCATCATACCCCCACGACTAAATAAAAACTCATCCTCAAGTTACAGTTATTACACAGTGGATAGGTATGGCATTATTAGATGGGAAAAGAAATGGGATGATGCCGCAATGTGGGAAGAAAACACAACACACAAAATATGCTACAACTACAAAAATTTGGAACTCATGTAGTTCCTGGTGGTGGTGGCTCCTCCATTGGGGCCTTCCCTTTGTCTTGTGCTCTAGGTTTTGAGGCTTGATGGCATTGAAGTATGGCCTGGAGCTTCTCCTCTTTAGTCCAAGGGTCTTGTGCTGTCCATGCTAATGTTCCAATGTTTGATGGAGTCGACACCTCCCACGGATAGGGTAGTTGCGGAAACATTTGGTTGGCCTTGACATACCAAGCCGCGAACACCCATCGTTCCTCCTCATAGACTCTAGCTTTGTTCTTATATTCGTCAAGGTTCGTTAGCCGTCGAGCCAAGTCAGTTGTGACATCCTTCTGTCCCTGGTAGCTGGCTTTTACCACCTCAAGTTCAGAATTTGCAACATCTAGTTTTTCTAATAGCTTCTTGCATTCTGCAAATTCTACTTCGTATTTGATGTGGGTGGTTTCTACCTGCTACTCGAGCTCTGACCTCGAGTGCCCTGCTGTTAACATGGCAAGGTTGACATACCTTAGGTTTGCCAACTCCATTTACTTTGTCAAGTCCTGAATCTGCAGGTTCTGAAACACTGTAGAAATTGCAAATCGGCCTAAGGCGAAGATTCATGATTTGGGCGAAAGTTTGCAACAAAAATCCAGAAGACAGAGCAAGGCAGAGAAGCACGCAGCATCAAGCCTTCAAGCCTTTTACAAATTTCCACCTTACTTTGTTTTCTCTCTTTACGCTACATTACGCAACATAGCGGAGTGTCGCTCAGCATAACTCTGTTTAACATAGCCCGATATCAGAAAGTAACTTACTTCGGCAATTTTGACAAAGTTTAAAGTTTAAAGACTTATTGCATATTCTGCTAAGTCTTTTGTTCAGGGCCGAGTTTACACTCCGTTACGCAGAGTAGCGTAATGAGCTTCAAGGAAAGCAAAGTTAGAGTCCAAGGAAGCGCAGCAGATTGATTTCTTCTTTTTTGTAGATTGGTCGCTTTACTCTCATTACGCTACGCAGCGTAGGCAAGCGTAATTTATTGTAAATTTGACCATTTTTATGCTCTATTACGCTTTGCGGCGTAAAGGAGCATAAAACAGCTTGAATCAGCTACTTCCATGCTCTATTACGCTCTGCCACATGACGCAGCATAAACGAGCGTAATACAACCTAAAGCTGGCTAAAGCAGTACCAGATACGCACCTGCTATCCACACACATAATACGCTGATGAGCGTATTGTGCGTAATCATGAAGCAGGTTCAGTGGAAGTGGTTGACAGCGTACTTTGCCCCCTTTTCCAAAAGACGTGATGCGACATGACCAGTTTCAACATAAAGTTTGCCAAGTCAACGATATTTTGAAGGTTGAGACACGTGTCATCAGGACCATGCCTTCTCCACGTACTACCGAACCTATAAATACTCTAGTTGGTGAAGATCTAAAGGGGATCTTCATCTTGATCTAGGGCTTTTTTGGCAACTATCACCTTTTGAGCAGAGACAGAAGACATTTGCTTGAGCATTGGCAGCAGGAGTGATCAGTCCTTTGGAAAAAATACAGTTCTCTCCATTGGCGATCATTGGTAGTTTTGAGCAGAGACTACCGAAGGTAAAAAGGAAGCAAATTAGAGATCGAGAGATCGTCTGGTGCGGTTATCAAGATCTATTGATCAAAAACAGTTGATCAATAGACATCCAAGCTTGACCTTCCTTGCATCCCATCTTTGGCTTACGAGGTAGACCGAGCTTCATTCTGTACTCCTTGTTGAACAGTTTTCTTGTTATTTTGTGTATGCTTTGCACAAGATAAGCGGAGTTTGCCATTGGAACTTTATATACAATATTCTCAGCTTTCAAGTCAAAACATAGATCTTGGAATTACGCATCCTTCTTAAATCCGATCCTCCTTGTCACATTGACATTATCGTTATTTCAATTCATTTACATCATTTTCTACTCCTTTTACGATTCATCGAATCAAATTGTTGCACAGAATATCTATATAATACACATATTATCGCAATATTCGTCGATTTACTGATTGAGTAAGTCGCTGTCTGATCGACAAGACTGTTCAGGGCATCGTGGATTCGTTTTCTCCAGCACGGCCCTCACACAGATCTGTGGTTAAGACTGTGTACATGGATTTTTGTTTGGTAGTTTCTAGCAACCGACGTTTTTCATCGTTACAGTTTTCTGACGCTAGAAGGAGGGCCTGAACCTCCGATCCATATTTTATGGATAGCCCTGTAAGCGATCCATACCTACGTTTATAAAAACGTAAACGTAATACCTCTAGGGAAGTTTACGAAAAATCGTGTGGTGTAGATTGGTCACAGCAACAATTCCTTTGGAATCCTACAAGGTAAAAAGCCCATTTATAATTTTGTTTGGTCGTCGCCTTTTAGATCCTGTCATTTGTTGTCATTAACCTATCTGAGAAATGGATTCTGCATATGCAACCACTGCCGCTATGATCACCACCGACTCAGGTGCCACATCCGTAAATCCCATCGCCACCACCGGACCAGCTTCTAGTGCAATAGGACCTCAGGGGCCATCGCGTCGTTTGTTGAGGTTACAGGGTAAGAATCCTGTATTCACCGTCGTGACTCCGGAAGAGTACAATTTCATTTGCATTAAGATCTAGGCAAAGCTCGCTCTTAGTCGAGCTGAGATTGAAGCAAAATGAAATTTTGAGCTGATCCACAGAGGGGGCCAAGATTTCACCCCTACCGCCTATGACATTATCCCCCTGACCGAACATTGTCATGAACTCCTGACCCAGCTGGTTATGGCTAGGAGTCAAACTACACGGTCCCTTCTAGAACCTCAAAACAGGGAAGAAGAGGAAGATGAATTTGCAGCCCAATCTGAACACGCGGATTCATATCATACTCTCAGTCCCCATACATACATAAATCTCTTGTTTCCTCTCATTGGAGAAGCCTCCCATCTCAACTCAGTCATGACTACACAAACCCATATTCCTGTCATCTCGCAGGCCACTACGCAATCCTCAGTCTTGCAAGTACAAATACCATCTCAAAATAACATGGGGACAGTCTCATTGCCACGTGTAATTAGTATTTCGTCGGTGGTACCTGCGTCTACCGCACCTCATTTTATTCCCCACGTGCAACCTCATACCACACCTATAACCCGCCCGGTGCAAAATCCGGTGCAATCCATTACAAGGCAACAGATCGCAACCACTATTCAATCGCAGCAATCCATTCAACAACCCACGGCTGGTCAGTGGATCCCGCTCATCTCACATAATCAATCTGTGTTATATAGTGCGCAACCCTTAGCTGCACCTACCATGCATGTCCCACAAATAAACCCACAATACCCTTACAATCTCCATCCTACACACCCGGCGACAGCCAATCTCTCTGCTCAACCTAGTGGGTGGTGGCTTCCACAGGCAACTCCATCCGCGGGGACAGTCCCTGTTGCACCACCTGTCAACCAAGCCATCGCTTCATTCCCATTACCTGGCACTACCCTTTCAGTCCAACCCCCTGCTCCTCTTGCGCAAACTTCTTCATCACCAAGTCTGGATCAAGCCTTTTTGCTTATTCAGACCCTCACTTAGGAAGTTAAGCACCTTAAAGCTGCTGGCTCTAATACGATACAAATCATGGATTTCTACCAAGATGATTCTATCAGGCCAGTGGTTCCTATGCTATCGTTGCCTCCAGGGATGTCGTTACCCCATTTTACTAAATATAATGGGGAAGGAGATCCTAACGCTCACCTTGTTACCTTCAGGTCCGAATCCTTGTTATTGCAGCAATGGCCTCATACAATTATCCGTGTCTTTGCAATGTCTCTGGCAGGGAAAGCTTTGGACTGGTATCGAGTGCTTCCTCGCTCTTCCATCTCAACCCTGGAAGAACTCCTAACACAATTCGTAACTCGCTTTAAGTACAATTTAAAGCCAGAAGTCACACTAGACCAACTTATAGGAGTGAAGCAGGATCCACTTGAACCAGTCCAGAGGTTTATACAACGATGGAGCACTACCTTGAATGAAATCTGTGAACCTATAGTGGAAGCCCATCTGCTGGCCATTTTCAAAGGAGCAGTTAACGACTTCATCAAGTCTAAACTGTATTACCTTGCCCCTAGCTCTTTGAGTCAGGCTTTCGCCCAAACTAAGAGCATCCAGGATGCTGCTGAGGCTAGCAAAGACCCGGCATATGTCGCCTATAAAAACGCTAATAATAAGGGTAAAGACAAGGGCAAAGCAATAACGACGATAGTAGCTACGCTAGCTGAGGGTGCTAAAAACAAGAATAACAAGAAAGCACCCACAGCGTCTGCCGAGACCACGACTAGTGCAAGCAGCACTAGTCAGGACACACCCGCCCTTGAAAAGCCCCCCAGCCAAGGCCAAACTTCGAGTGTAAAGATTGCTCAAAATACACAGCCTTGCTGATAAAACATTCGGAACTGTTAAAACAATTATTAGGGGCAGGATACATTCAGAATAAAAAGATATCCGAAGAAGCTCTCTAGCGTCACAAACGTCATTGTGAATTACTGAAGAATCCTTCTTTAGCCTTATCTAACGAACCACCAGTTCCGAAGTCTTTTAGGCTGGACTGCTTTTGTGACTACCATCAGTTGTGTGGTCATGATACTGATTACTGTTGGGCATTGAAGGACTACATTCAATGCATGATTGACGATGGTTCTCTGAAACTAGACAACAGTAGTCCAACACATCCCGAAAACCAGGCATTGCATGTGTACAAGGACCCGTTAAATGCAAATAATGCACTGTACACAATCAACGTGGTAAGTACGGACAGTGAAGGGAAGGCACCGCCTAAACAACCCTTTGTTTTACGCGTACCTACCACTTCACCCCAAGGGGCAAATTCTTCCCCAGTGATTACCGGTGTCTCGAGGCCACCCTTCGTTATTAGGGCACCCTCTCTAGCCATAACTCTGTCTCACGTTAACGATAAAGCCGCGGCCACGCCCGCGCCCACTCCTAAGGTGCCTTTTATCCTTAGGGTACCAAGACCACCGGCTGCCCCTTTTACGCAGGGGCAAGCTTCTAACCAAAACCACCAACCGCCACCAAATAATAAAAAGGAAGGGGATGCGTCAATTAATGCTACCAAAAACAACTCTACGCTAGACTTCGCTAAGCCCAGGCCCCTGGCCTCTGTCCCTGTGCCTGCAACTTATGGGCAAGACAAGGGTACAGAAACATAGCCACCTCCCCTCGGCAGGAAGAAACATAACCCTCCGACTGACGCTATTCCGCCTCGGGAGATTCGTCTCTTAGGGCGAATGGAAGAAAACAGAGGGGATAAGCAACCCAGCCAAGAACGGGACCTCCTCGACGCATTTACGCAAGTCAAGCAGGCTCTGAAACAGAAGAATACAATGTTGAGCTTCTATGACCTGCTTATGACATCTCAAAAACACCGTGAGGCTATGGTCCGTATGCTGACATCCATACTAGTGGATGAAGGCTTACCAGCAGAAGAGGAAACGATACATGTTGTCATGCTTCCTCCCGCCGCCGAGCAACCTAAACCAACCCCTTTGACCTTTCACGATGAATCCATCAAAGATGATCCCGAGAAAGGTCAAGTAACGACAGAACCTATGTTTATCACCATTCGGGTTGGTCAATATCGGATCCGGAGGGTGCACGTTGACAATGGCGCGGCTGCAAATGTCATCCCTTATCCTATAGTGGATAAGTTGGGCCTGGTCGACCAAATCAGTCCTACAACGACATCGTGCCTAAATTCGTTCAACGGGGCACGGGTTCAAGTCAAGGGAACGGTGCATATCGAATTTGTGGCAAGGGATCAATTCCCAACAGAGGCCACATTCATCGTTGTCGAGGAGATGCCTGGTTTTAATCTAATCTTGGGGAGGTTCTGGCTAGCCCAATTGAGGGCAGTTTCATCACCAATACACCAAGAGATACACCTCCCTTACGCAGGGGGAGAGGTAGTAATACACGTTGATGAAATAACTCTTAGGACTGTCAACAACATAGAGGAAGAACAGGGTTCGGAGATCGAGATGCCTGAAGATCAAACTCATGTACGAATTCCCGAACAAATCGAAATGACTGATGACAACCTGGCCTGGGCAGACTTACCATTTCAGGGGGAAGAGGATGATGTGGAAGAGTCAGGCCATAAACCTCCTCGCCCTTACGCACCACTGAACGTAAAAGCCATTAAGAAACAATTGCACGTTAGCGATTGATCTGAGTGGTATTTACGCACATCGTTACATTGTCACCAGTTTTTCATTTACGCTTATCAAATTTGATTGTCAGTCTTCTTTAATACACACATATTTACGCTTTCTGTCCATTACGTTATGTACATTCCCCATTTTACGTTATTTACGCTTCTTGAATTCTACCAGTCATACTAGCACAATTACGCAGATATGTACATTTTTATCAATTACACTCCTAGATGTACGCATATGGCCCGCAACGGCCTAAAACTAGCGGTGGCCCGCAATGGCCTAAAACTAGTAAAGGCCTGCAATGGCCTAAAACTAGCAAATTCATTCATTTATATCTTATGCAAACGCTATGTGACAGCCCGCAATGGCCTTAAACTAACTGCTCCATTCTACAGTCATAATAACGCAACCTATTCAAAGTCTTTAACAATTCTATTTATGCTTTGTATAAATAAAGACATAAAACTAAATAAAAACCATAAACAAAATCTCATGAGTAATCTTTCCAACATTTATATTGCCATTGTTCAATTTCATCAATAAAATCATGCATAAGTCATAATTACGCATCCCCCTAGTACCACTGTCACCAATATCCCTTAAGTCTACCTCTAAGCCTAACAAATCGTCCTCGAGTGGGCCGTCCTTTTTAGAGAGTATTCCTTCGTGAGGAATGTCATCTTCACTGGGTTCTTGCACTAACACTGGCTCCCCAAGAGGGCGATCTGCATCATTACGCTCTTCTTCCTGAACACGCTCCTCATCCTGTTCACCTCCTTCATCCACTGCTTGTACCTACATACAATAAATACATAAGCAAAAACCATGATAAAACAAATCAGAAAATTTAAATTCAATAAAATTCAAACTTACTCGCGATGGTCCTGCATCCGCAGCAAAGGGGAGTTGATCTAAACTAACCCACAGGCGTTGCATGATTTCGTCTTCGGTTAACTCAGGCCATACTCCATCCCCTAAAATAGTTCCAGCCTTCACTTTCCCTTTCTCCACGCTAGTCCATCGAGGTGGTTCGGGGAAGAAGGTGGGGACTGTAGTCTCCTCCTCGGGAAGAGTAATTTCCTGTTCCGAAGACGCGCTTACCATCACCTGCTCTTGGAACTTCTCGAAGGCCTTAGATGCGCCTATGACGTTAAGGAACACCCGCAAGGATTGAGCTTCAATGGCAGAATCTCGATAGTGCTGACGATAAGCGAGACTCTCACTTATACAGATGCTTGTGATCTTTTTCTTTCTGCCCCCACTCTTGGACGCTTGCGCAAAAGTCCTTCCAGTCCTGGTTCTTCTGGGCCAAGAGTTCTATTTGCATCCTTTGCTCCACCAATTCCCTACTAGTTTGAACGCTATTCCTGACTGCGGTCGAGTAGCGAGCGTAGTCAATAACAGCCGTCCGCCAGTCCTCTTCATCTGTTCCTCGCACCTGCAGGAATTCACATCGCGATTTTAAGTCTCCAACCTCTTTGGTCAGAGACATCCTTTCTTTCTCTGACCTCTGCAGCTTCTTCCAGAGGTCTTCATTGACGTTTTGACTCTCCCACAAGGAGCGGGTCAAGCGTAACGCACATTTACACATTTCCTCATAAATGTTGCATGGCACAACCGCGCCATCCGATGAAGGCTCGACTGTGTCCAGGTCAATGGGCTTCGTAGGGTCCCATCGAAGGCGAGCTCCTGATAAAAAATATTATCAAACATAAATAAACATTATAATCTTATAATAAAATAAGCGTATTATAGCAGTAACATACCAGCCCCAGGATCCACGCGCTCGAGGCACTCGATCATATCACTAACAACACCTTCCATGAAGGTAAACTTATCAAGGAATTCCCCCCACGCTCTGCTGACAACGGCGGACGGGGATGTGCCTTGTTCATCTATAGCGTAATTAAGTCAAAATTTCTAATTATTAATAGAATTCCTAAAAAATTCTAATACACTGACCTCTGCCTGTTGCAGTGGGGAGTGCATCAACGTTTCCGGCCTCCTCTCTCTCCTCATGCACAAGGGTCTGTGCGTCACTTATTCTAATAGCCGAGGCCTCCTCTTCCAAAATTGGGGCCCCTTCCCCACGCCGTAATACCACTACCCCTGTTTCAGGTGTCAACCGTTCCGTAGGTCTCCTTGTTCATGCCACATAACACATTTAAACAATTCAGAATACCTTGAATAAAGTTGCGTAATACAATAATCGCCATAACTTTCACTATGTCTTTACACTTACCAGGCGGAGGTTTACTCCGCTAGACTTTGACTTGCACAGTTCTGCTCGTCCCACCTGCTGGTTCCACAGGGGCCTCGGTTAGGCAAGGTCTTTTATGTTGAACCGAGGTGTCTACTATCTCTACAACCAGGCGCTTTCCCCGTGATGCATCACCAGTGTAAGTGGGAAGCGCCCCAGCTACGCTGTCAGGGCCCCGCATTCGAGGTGCCACCAAATCCCTAGTCGTTACAGACAGCGACTCCCCAATTCCCTCCGGAGGATCCTGTGCCTGAATAGTGCTGAAGATATGAGAAATCCAAGGTTTGAATAACTGGTCTCGGTCTTGTAGGACCCAAACCCGATTCCTCTGGACAACCAAAAATTTGGCAAAACACCAAAGGCAAGCTATGAAGAAGGCGAAGTGCACACTGAAACGCGACTCGATCTTCTGGCGAAGCCTCACCATTTTGGTGCGTAACCCCTTAGTGAAATAGCTTGCCCAATCAAATTAGGTCCCTTCCTCTATCACCTCTTGCATAATATGGGCCTGTTCTATAGTAAAGAACCTCCCTTGCGAGAGTGTTTTGGGAAAGGCTCGGGCTCGGAAGAGGGGATAAATAGTCTTGGCAACCTCTAATTCAATCTTTTCACAAGGGATCCCCTTAGCCTCCTTCTTCGTCCCCAACCACTCCTCCAGCTCTTCCTAACATTTGACGCTTCTCCTCGATTTTTCCTCTATGGGAAGATCGTCAGAGGGGACACCGAAGAGGTCAATGGACAACTAAGCATTGATATCAAAGTTTACACGCATGTGACGCACGTGCATGCAAAAGCGTTCAGCTCCCTCACTGAAGGAGTTAACTAGAGTCAACATTTCGCTTGTGGGGACATCAAGGGTTACGGCCATAAATAAATGCATAAGCCTTGCTTCCTGCAGCTTGGTGACCAACGCAATTGGGGCCGCCGCATGGCCAAGCCAGCGTTGTGCCTCCTTTATGTCACCATAACGAAAAAGAAGGGTGTTCGCCTCGCGGCCAAAAATAGTGATGGTAATCTCCCGGGATTCCCTGACTAATAATACATGGCACATATCAACATAGCAAAAACACTGTTACGTAACATTTCAAAAACAAAACAAAATATAACACCCTGTAACTAATAGCAGCAGCGAAACCTTACCAGGTCCAAATGGCAAAGGAAATGGAGGGAGCTTCCTTTGCACGTCTGCGAGGGTAAGGGGTGGGTTCAAAGTCCATTCTTCATGTAACCACCCGAGATTCTGACAATTTTTTAAGGAATCAGAATAACGGGTGGGATACTCATGAATGTCAAAAGCCATTTGCCCCATTACACCAGCACGTATGTTGCTGGTGGACGTAAACTCCTTTATTGCCATTTCGGTTCAAGACAATGTATCACCATTGCCTACTAACCCATTTTCGTTGATGAAAAACTTATATTATATAACACATTACTATCCTACGCTTTGCAAATTCAGACATTAGAAGCATATTGACAATACTGCCAGTAAAACAACTTACCCGCCTGAATAATACACCGTGCCTGGAGGATTCTGCAAGTAAGTCGAAACATGACGAGCCACGAACAAAGTATTATACGCATGATAACAGCTAAATCTGGGCATCTCCCAGATCCAACTTAAGCGTCTCAATCCTCTGGTGCTAAGTTCACGGTCTTGGCGACGCCCAGTATCAATAGCCCTGTCTGTCAGGAAAGCTAGGACACCCTGCGTAGAACCCACTAACAGATGTTCCAAAATAGCACCGGCCACATCGCCCGACAGATGCGACCACACAATAATACTGAAGTTACGCAGCAAAAACTACAAAAACTCCAGCGCACCCTTTTGAAACCATATAGCCTTCCCTTGCAACCGAGTTTGAGGGGGAGGAACATTGGGTGCGATAGGGTTTATACAACATAAAACCCCAACTATATCCAAAACGATTAAAACGAGTTTCACCATGATACTGTACAGAAAATAAACACGTTACCATCTAGATTCCGATTGCATGCTTAAACTATAGAAAAATTTACAAAATTGCGCTCTAGCCATACAGCCGAAATCGTCGAAACCCTTGTAATAGTACAAGGTCTGTCTCAGACAACGGCGATAGATGCAATACTATTGTCTAAACCCTCGCTTCAATTCGAGGTCTACAGCCTAAAAATCTAGTTTACGCAGATGACGCAAAAAGAATAAACACAAAAAAAAGGGCGCATCACAGGAAGCAATACAAGCAAGGGATGGCCTACCGGTTCAAGGGAGTGACATCCCTCACTTCGACCAAGGCCTGTGAAGCACGCTGTAGGCTCCCTTATACTTCGTTGATTTTAGCCAACTTTGTATTCTTTCCTCTCACTTTTGGCATCATTGTTGCAGTCCTGAACACCTCCACACCTGAACACCTTCGCGAATAACGCGCTGCAATCTTTTGCTCTTTCTCCTTCTCTCTGTGATAGCCGAGAATTCAAATTTACGATAGCCAACAGCCTGTTTTTGATAAGAACTGCATACTTATATGCGAAACTAACCAACTTGATGCCTGATTTAAGCGATACTTGCCCAAATGCTGGTGTCAGTATGAGCTGGAACCCGAAAATCAAGATATTAATTGTGGTAGATATCGCATACATTACGGTCCGAAACGACCTTAAACTACTGCATCTTATCTCCTCGTAATCAGGTCGCATTAATTAGAGGCTGTTCACAATGTTCAAAATTCAATTAGCTTCCCACGCTCAGCAACGTCACGTCACATCCTTTTTCTTTTTAGACTAAAATAAGCGCTATACGCTAAATGTTTATCGCATCCAACTTAGCATTTTTCTAATTACTTTCATATTTGACAATTTTGCAGGACAATTGCCAAATGGACAAAACTTTACCTGCGCTCCTAGTTTTAACAGGCCCCTAAGGAGAAATCATTAGACAATTTGATCCCACGCTAGTAGAAACTAACCTTGCCCTCAATGACGTAACCATAGCCACGTCAGAAACATCTCAAGACTGGCCAGAACAATCGACGCGCACGCTAGATCTGGAAGCTGGAGATGTAACCGAAGATCCCCTTAACGAGGTCTTTATGGTTACGCATAAAGGTGAGACTAAAACTCTTAAAGTTAGTTCTTTACTAGACCAAAAGGCACATGACAATATAAAACAGGTCCTCCAGAATAACATCACGGTGTTTGCATGGCCATACGAAGATATGCCAGGACTAGACCCAAGATTAATACAACACAACATAATTCTAGATCCCCATATCAAACCAGTTAGACAAAAAGCATGAAAAATTAAGCCAGAAGTTGCGCTAGCAGTATGTGATAAGATCACTAAACTGTACCAGGCTGGTTTTATTCGCGCGATTGATTACTTAAACTGGGTATCTAACATTGTAGTTGTTCCTAAAAAGATCGGAGGGATACGCATCTGCATAGACTTCCGAGACTTGAACAAAGCTACAATCAAGGATAATTTCCCATTACCGAGTATCGACCAACTAGTGAATACGACCATTGGACATGTGCTTTTATCCTTTATGGATGGCTTCTCAGGCTACAATCAAATACGCATCAACCCAAAACACCAGCTGACAACTACCTTTATAACACCCTGGGGGACCTTTTGCTACACCATGATGCCTTTTGGGTTAAAAAATGCCGAAGCTACATATCAATGAGCTATGACATATATCTTTAGTGATTACCTCTTAGGGAGACTAAATGATTATGTTGACGATATAGCTGTTAAGTCTATAAAGTCAGAAGATCATTCGGAGGATCTGGAGTTAGTCCTTAAAAGATGCTCTAACTACGATCTCCGGCTAAACCCAAAGAAGTGTGTATTCGGAGTTAAAATCGGACGCATGTTGGGGTTTGTGGTATCGAAAACTGGTATACGAGTAGACCCTGACAAAGTCAAAGCCATTGTTGAATTGACACCCCCTACAAATCTCAAGCAATTACACGGATTGCAAGGGAGGTTATAATTTATCAGGCGGTTCATTTCGAGATTAACAGATAAGTTAACCGCCTGATAAATTATCAGGGGGTTAATTTCGAATGGACAGATGATTGTCAGCGTGCGTTTGACAGCTTGAAGCAAGAACTTCAACACTTGCCAACAGTATTCCCGCCACAAAGGGATCAACCGTTTTACATTTACCTCGCAACATCAAACGTAGCCTTAGCTGCATTACTCTGCCAAAAGAGAGATGATGGGTCAGAAGTACCCATATATACTTAAGTCATGATCTATGTGCATATGAAACGAGGTACAATGAAGTAGAGCGTAATTGTTTAGCGTTAGTGTTTACACTCAAAAAGTGCAGACACTATCTCTTTCATAGCCAACTCAACATAATCTGCAAAAATAACATCCTTAGGGCTATTACGCATAAGTTGTACGAAAGTAGTAAAATAGCTCATTGGAAAGCTATCACGGCAAAATTTAATCTGCATTACATTGGTCAATCTTCTATGAAAGGCCAAGCGATAGCTAACCAACTAATAACATCGCCTATTGACAATCAGGCAACCATAGAGCCTGAATTTCCGGATGAGCATGTACACAGTTTAAGCCCTGTTTTAACAAGCCCCGAAGCAACGTTATATTTTGATGGAGCTTCAACCACTAGAGGTGGCAGCGCCGCCACAGTCATTACACTATCACTTGAGGATGTGCATCTTCACGCTTACCGCTTGACCTTTCCCTGTACGAACAACATGGCAAAGTACGAGGGACTCCTCAGGGAATTAACAGACAAAGAGCTTGATGTTCGACACTTGACAATTAGGGGCGATTCGATGCTTGTTATAAATCAAATCACAGGAGTCTATGCCTGCAAGGCTGCACATTTATAGCCCTACTACAATATGGCTAAAGATCTTCTGAAGTAATTCACAACAACCGATGCCCAGCATGTACCTCGAAACGACAACACGTTAGCGGATGCATTGGCTACATTAGCTTTAAACATGTCGTCGCACCTATTCGACACCTATCTCACATTAATAATAGATTGTACAGATCCTATCATTCAGGCGGCACAAATATCTTCACTGCTCGAGGATAGAACGCCAGAGTGGTACGACAACATTAAAACTTACCTCTTGCATGGCGAACCACCACACGAGTTAACACGCGCGCAGAAAGATGCTATTCACAAGCGAGCTAGGCAGTACATCATCATAGGAGACAGTACCCTCTATAGATGCTCTTTTGATAGAGTACTGCTTACTTGCGTTAACTAAGACCAAGCGCAACGTATAGTCGGCAAAGTCCACGAGGGATTATGCAGAGGACACGTAGCACCACGAGCCATGGCCTCTAAAATCCATCGCTTAGGGTATTATTGGCCGTACATGGAAAAAGATTGTCTTACAAAGGTTAAAACGTGTGACACGTGTCAGCGTTATGCAAACCTTATACATGTGTCACCTACAGAACTACACACGACTCAGATAACATGGCCCTTTCAATGATGGGGATTAGACATTATAGGGCCTATCACACCGAAATCTTTCATAGGTCATGGCTTCATAATCACCGCCACTGAGTACTTCACGAAGTGGGTGGAAGCCATCCCTTTGCGAAAGATCACGTCGCAACAGATCTGTCACTTCATTCTAGATAACATTGTAACTAGATTTGGCCTCCTAATAACTATCATGACTGACAATGGGCCACAATTTAGTAGTCTAGAAACCAAATCCTTTTGCGACAACCTTGGTATCAAACAATCTTTTTCCTCACCTTATTACCCACAAGTGAATGGTCAAGCTGAAGCGACAAACAAGGTCATTATCAACTTAAGAAAATGCTCGACAACAACAAGAGACGGTGGCATGAAAAGATCCTCTATGTGCTATGTGCGTATCGTACCACATGCAGAATAGCTACAGACAGTACGCCCTATAGCCTAGTCTATGGATCCGAGGCGGTGCTGCCCCTCGAATTACAAGTTCCTTCTCTGCGAATGGTCCTCTCTACGATTATAAATGAGGCTCAACACACCAAGTCTCGAATCATGGATTTGGATTCAGTAGAGGAGAAGCGAATACAAACGCTTGATACCATCGAAAAGTATCAAGATAAGCAAAGGCAGAAACACCATCATAACCTTCAACAACATCCGATCAAGAAGGGAGATTTGGTTCTCAAGGCCGTTCGCGAACCAGTAGGCAAGTTCTCTACAAACTGGGAGGGCCCTTTCTTGGTAGCTAATGTGTATGGCAATGGCACATTCAAGCTAGCAGATATCAATGGCCACGAGTTACCGAATCCCGTGAATCATATATATCTGAAACGATACTACATTTAGCTGCATATCCAGTGTTAACATCAGGCATGGCAACAATC
>MNCI01009511.1:81731-92573 GCA_015680685.1 Gnetum montanum | reverse complement strand
CCTCAGATGTGCTGAAAGGCATACTACTAACCCCTCGGAGATGCTGTCACTGCACCCATTTCAGCGGTGGCACCTCTGAGAGATTAGTTTCGTCGTTCGGAGTCCCAAAGGAGTTCTCATCGACCATAACCTTGGGGATCTCTGCTCATCATCACTATCAGGCTCTGGCTTCACAGATTCACCTAGCTGGTTCTTTGCATAACCAGTCAGGTGAGATGAGCCTGATACTCTTTGGCGGCGATATGCTAGGCTGAGCATCAACGTTGAAGACTCTAGCCTCGTGCTACAGTTCCTCCTTCATGGCCTTCTCACTCTATCTCGCACCAAACGGTACTTGTTTCAACAACCTCTCCGGTAATTCGACCGAGCAATGGTGTCCTCTGTTTTCTTCTTTGGTTGCAGGTTACTTACTACAAGGATGTTGTTCAAAGGTGCGTTCATCTGAGCAGTGAAATACAGACAGCATTTTAAGATGGCTGCTTAGGTTAGCCTGGCCACTTAGGAGTGCATCCCTATTTTTCTCATAATCCTACCTCTAGCTATTACTTCCCCACATCTCCACCATCTGTTTCCCTTATGCAAAATGTGAATACGCAGCATACGCTTTCCGCATCTGCATTACAATCAAGTCCATAAACCGGCGTAACGTAACTTGCCTGGTGGACGCAAAAAAAAAAGTGGGTCGGCAAAATGGATGAAACACAACTCATCCAGGCTGCGCAGATGCAACACAATTCGTCTATGCAAGCCCCTTCATTTACAAAACTCCATGCAAACGCAATCGNACAACTCATCCAGGCCGCGCAGACGCAACACAATTCGTCTATGCAAGCCCCTTCATTTACAAAACTCCATGCAAAAGCAATCATAGGAGAAAGCCTAAGTGCTTATGCGTGAAAAACTATACTCACTCATTTGCGTCTTCCCCGAACCTCATTTGTGTCTTCCCCGAACCTCATTTGAGTCTTCCCCGAACCTCATTTGCATCTTCCCCGAACCTCACTTAAGTCTTCCCCAAATCTCTCTCCTCTTACCTCTGTATGAATTACCTCACATACCATTTTATATCCTATTTCCCTCATTTCGCACTTCTGCTTTGACAGGGCGACACTTGAGTAACCATTGATGAACGTTGTTGGTACTTTTACCCATCTGGTGTTTCGTATTCTTTGTCGACGTCTTTCGGGCAAGCCCTCTAACCGTCAACAAAGAGGGGCCATTGAAACACCATAGAAATTGAGAATCGGCCTAAGGCGAAGATTCACGATTTAGGCAAAAGTTTGCGACAAAAATCCAGAAGACAGAGTGAGGCAGAGAAGCGCGCAGCATCAAGCCTTCATGTCTCTTACAAATTTCTACTTTACTTTGTTTTCTCTCTTTACGCTACATTACGCAACATAGCGGAGTGTCACTTAGCGTAACTCTGTTTAACATAGCCCGATATCAGAAAGTAACTTACTTCAGCAATTTTGACGAAGTTTAAAGTTTAAAGACTTATCACATATTCTACTAAGCCTTTTGTTCAGGGCTGAGTTTACGCTCCATTACGCAGAGTAGCGTAATGAGCTTCAAGGAAAGCAAAGTCAGAGTCCAAGGAAGCACAACAGATTGATTTTTTCTTTTTTGTAGATTGGTCACTTTACGCTCATTACGCTACGCAGCGTAGGCAAGCGTAATTTATTGTAAAGTTGACCATTTTTACGCTCTATTACGCTTTGCAACATAAAGGAGCGTAAAATAGCTTGAATCAGCTACTTCCATGCTCTATTACGCTCTGCCACATGACGCAGCGTAAACGAGCGTAATACAGCCTAAAGCCGGCTAAAGCAGTACCAGATACGCACCTGCTATCCACACGCACAATACGCTGATGAGCGTATTATGCGTAATCATGAAGCGGATTTAGCGGAAGTGGTTGATAGCGTACTTTGCCCCCTTTTCCAAAAGACGTGATGCGACATGACCAGTTTCAACATAAAGTTTGCCAAGTCAACAATATTTTGAAGGTTGAGACACGTGTCATCAGGACCGTGCCTTCTCCACGTACTATCGAACCTATAAATACTCCAGTTGGCGAAGATCTAAAGGGGATCTTCATCTTGATCTAGGGCTTTTTTGGCAACTATCACCTTTTGAGCAGAGACAGAAGACATTTGCTTGAGCATTGGCAGCAGGAGCAATCAGTCCTTTGGCGAAAATACAGTTCTCTCCATTGGCGATCATTGGCAGTTTTGAGCAGAGACTACCGAAGGCAAAAAGGGAGTAGATCAGAGATCAAGAGATCGTCTGGTGCGGTTGTCAAGATTTATTGATCAGAAACAGTTGATCAATAGACATCCAGGCTTGACCTTCCTTGCATCCTATCTTTGGCTTACGAGGTAGACCGAGCTTCATTCTGTACTCCTTGTTGAACAGTTTTCTTGTTATTTTGTGTATGCTTCGCACAAGATAATCGGAGTTTGCCATTGAAACTTTGTATACAATATTCTCAACTTTTAAGTCAAAACATAGATCTTGGAATTGCGCATCCTTCTTAAATCCGATTCTCCTTGTCACGTTGACATTGTCATTATTTTAATTCATTTACATTGTTTTCTACTCCTTTTACGATTCATCGAATCAAATTGTTGCACGGAATATCTATATAATACACATATTATCGCAATATTTGTCAATTTACTGATTGAGTAAGTCCCTGTCTGATCGACAAGACCGTTCAGGGCACCGCAGATTCGTTTTCTCCAGCACAGCCCTCACACGGATCCGTGGTTAAGACTATGTACATGGATTTTCATTTGGTAGTTTCCAGCGATCGACGTTTTCCGTCATTACAAGTTCTACTTCTTAACTTTCGCTTGGTGGATGAAGGCATATGTGTCCAATATGGCCCACCAATCAGTGTGTTGAGCATTGATAGTGTTGATTTGGGCCTTGGCCATATGGATCTCCTTTTCAAGGATCTGTTTATACATCCCCACCTGATCGCAGAAGTGCTCCTTCAGCTTTTCATGTCGTTTAGCCAAGTTTTGCCACGCGCTTATCTCAATCACCGACTTTTGACGAATGGCGCGTACCTCCTCCATCGAGAGGGTTCGATTTCCTCTGGCTAAACAGCTTATGTCTCGGTTGACCTGAATGAATTGTTAACACAATTGATGAAAGTGTTCATTGAGAACATTCTTTTGCTTTTCTACAGTGGTCAACTGAAGGTTATCAATCGCAAGTTGTTTGTTTTCTTCCTGTAAGGCTTTGAGTGCCTTAAGATGCGCATGGGTTTGCGCTTGTGCTGCGGAGGCCTCCCAAACAGCCTTCTCCTTTTTATCCACCATCCTTTTATTCTTTGTGATCAACTTTGTTAGTTGTTTGGTTCTAAATTTTTCTAGCTGGTCTGCAGGAACAAATTGCATAGGGTCTCGTTGTGCTGCTTGTAAGGCCATGAACTGCTCTTGTAATTTCTATACATTAGCTTCAGCATGCTGAGCCCTTACCTCTGTTAAGATCAGATTTCCCTTTCTAGAAATGAGGTCTGACTGAATTGTTGTAACATCCTAAGAGATGTCAAATAGGGACGTCATTACTTGTCCTATTTGAAGCAATCGATCAAGCACATCCTCATGTTCCACAGGAGTCATTGAGGTTTCGGCCAAAGTTTGAGCATCCCGTGCTCCTGAGAGATCTGCTGGTGGCATAATAGGTAGATTGAAGGATTCTTTGATATGGTCTGCGACCACTTCTGCAACTCCCGTGACATTCTGGTGTTGCATGACCACCACAGTGGCCCCTTCACCAGTCTCTAGCTGCACTTGGAAAGACATTGCGTTTCTTCAGATCTGTTGTGACCATCTACTTTCCCCTCCTCCTATTTGAATAGATACTTCTCCCCTTGTGCAATCTAATGAAATAGTAGGCTACATGGCATCATCGATGACACAAAAAAGGTTTGTGTCATCATGACTTCCCCAACTGACCATTTCAATGATGGCCCTAAGATGGCTCATCGACGACATGTAGTCTTGCGATGGCGGCGGCTGATCCTGGCCTGTGTTAGGCCTTGCTTCTTGTTGTTGGCTGGGATGCGTGGCTAGAGGTTGACTAGGTCCAACCACCTATTCTTCATCTTGTTCTAGTCCCAGCTCTTCGCCAGTGCTTTTTCGTGGAGCTGGCGCCTTTAGCAATTCAGCATATGAAGCAGTTTGGGATTTTCGAAGGACATCATTAGTGTATCCTCGAATACTAGTATGTCGATAAAGCTTTCTGATAGGATAGGGGAAAGGCAGCGCCATCTTCCCTGTCTTTCGTTCTTCGAACCGCCTTAGGATCTCTGTCAAATATAGATGGGGTAGGTTAGCGTTAACCTTTCCCATCAACACTGCACATCCTCTAGCTGCATACGTTGATATTCTTTTGAGGTCCTTTGTGGGGAAGAGGTGATATGTTCCAATTTTGAAGTAAACCCTCTCTTCCATCATCAATTCACCAAATGCTTTATCCCTACCATAAGCCTTCTCTAACCACTCCTTTTGCACATCGAGGTCTGAACAAGTGGATAATCAAGCAACTTGGGGCCCTGTATTCGAAAGGTTTAACACTTTTGAAATGGCCTATGCAAAGAAGTCAACTATCACACCACAAATATTCATAGTGGTGCCTTGCTCCCTATTGTGCCAAAATTGGTATGTCTCTCCTAGGTACCAGGCACTACTTTCAGAGGGGATGGGCCATAATGGGGTTCCTTTGAGGTGATCCCTAATGACCTCAGGAGTGAACTCTACGAATGATTCAAAGTTTAGTTCCACAATCACCACAGCAAATGTGGACTTCTCATGGATAGCCTGAACACAATATTGGGGCAACGTGAGTTGTTGTCCCGGTTTAGGCGCTGCAGCAACTCCTCCTTCTGCCTACTTGGATCATCCGGTAGGAGGCTCATCTTGATGAATGCTGAATGATTGCTCCTCCTATTCTGCATGTTGTCCGACAGGTCTTTGTCTTCCACCTCTCCAAGCTCGTTTGTTTCCACCTTGGGTAGGACCCTCTTGCTGTCCACATTTCAGGGCCATCTGTAATCACACTGGCCAAGCATTAGTAAAGTTGTTTTTGAAGTTAAGCTATACCTTACTGCTTACCTTAATTAATGATCTTATGTTATCATGTGTGATATCGCCTGAAAAATTGTAATAATGAGTCCTTTAACTTAGGTGGTTTTCCATTTTAGTTTCCTAGTATATCTAGGGATTAAATGATTTTTAGGCACAATTATTCTAAGTGTTATAGTTAATTACCCTAGCTAATGTCCTTTGGATGATGATAAATTTTTAAAAAGTTAGGCACTTTTCAACAAGTGTCCCTCCCCCACGACTAAGCTGAACACTCTGGGTTCAAGCAAAGTTCAAATGAAATAAAAATCAGAGTACTAGCGAGTGAGATAGAGTGAGAAAAGCAAGGGTCGCTCAATCACAATTCACAGAGAAAAATTTCAAAAACTCCCTCCGTGTGAATGACAAAATGATGCTAAGTGTTGTGGGGGGTGACCTATTTATAGGCAGTGGGGACACGATATCGTGTACGCGATATCTTGTCCCTAGTGATGTGAGGCACAACAAAAAGATCAAATTTTGAAGGGATTTTCTTGAAATAAACGTTGTAAAGTGAGGACATTGGCTATTATCAAGGGTTCTAGGATAATTCTATTAATTCAAAAGGCACAATTAATGATAATGGTGTGGATTTTATTAATAAAACCTTGGGTGGTAAGAAAAAGGGTATGTAATGGTACATTGGAACGTTAAAATTCAAAGGGATAATAGTAGGGAAAGAAAATCATTTAAAAATTATGTTGAGGGTAAGAAATGGTATGTGTGAGCGATGTCATAAGTGAGAATCACAAAAGATTACACAAGTGGGTCCTCCCCAAAGTAGGTTCCAATCTATATTACCCTTGTGTAACCACACTTAAAGTGTCCATGGGCACTAGAAGAGTTAAATGTAATCTGCACTAACTCCACAAAACACACACATGTAATTATCACCAAAATGAGATGAAAATTCTATGCTACATAGGACACGAGCTACAATTACATGAACAGTGAGATGAAACGAACTAGAGAAAGCGAATGTAGAGATTGGGACATGAGGTAACTGACCCAGGGCACAAGGAATCCTACGTGTAAAGCATAATTAATGTGTCATTAACCCATTGTTCCAAGATTGGGACCAAGTCCATTCCTCTGATCAATGACATCACATTTTTTCATCCCATGATGAGCAACTATGATAGTACCGTAACAACAAGGTGTACGATCACTTGGCATTTCATTCAAGGGAGGAGTGACTTTTTTTTTATGGCACTTTGTTTTTCTTTTTCTTTTCTCTTTCTCTTCTTTTTTTTCTTTTTCACTTTACTGAATCCAAAGAAGCTTCCAACCTTCAAGCATGGATGCATGTCTTTCCAGTGGGACCTCCTAGAACAACATTGGATTTTTGAGTACCCTCTTGATTACTCTTACTCCCATTTTTCATTAGATCTACAAGGATCTTAGTACAACCATGTTGCATGATAACTCCCACAGATGTCACCAAAGAGAATCCTCAAGTCCCCTTGATGTCACACCCTAATCATTCCATCTTGGTCCATCCTTCTTCATTCTAGGTACAATGAACACAAAATTAATTTTAAGTTTTTAAGAATGTCAAGAATATCACTATCCCCTTGAACAGACCCTCTTATTTGTAGAGTGAATTAGTGGATGAGTAGGTGTAATGGGCTCACTGTTCCAAATAATTGATCACTCGAGACATGATAACATAAAACACACCTCAACCAACGATCCACATGAGTGTTTTATTCGTAGATGAGATTACTTACAAAAGCGTAAAAAGACTAAAATACGAAAAAGAAAAAAGGATAAAACAAGAAGTTGAAAAATGAAAAACTAGAAAACAAAAATTGAAAAATTAAAGAAAATAAAAAATATTTATTAATCCTACTTGTTATTAAAATGGGGGATATCCCCCATAACTAATCAGTTGAGGATGGCAAGGATTAATAAATGGAAGATGAGGATCCTTGCATGTTGGAAATATTCTGGCTTGGTCATATTTACCCCATCGGGGTTCACACACTTGATTATAATAAGTAGAGTGGGGCAATTTGTACAATGTAGTTCCCAGATAACGAGTTGACCCACTATGATAATTGGGACCATTAGATGGTATGTAAGGATTGGGTTGTCACTCTCCATTTTGGTGTTCATTGGGTTGTATGATTGTTGGAGTGTGAGTTGGTGGCCCTGATGAAGTAACATGAGGCGTTGGGTTCGAAGGTAAGGATGCACCACAGTGTGGGACTTGTGCTGGGTTGAGAGATGTAGTGGGCTCAGAATTGTGTTGTCCCTTCTTACAGCTATGTTTAAGAAAGGATGCTTTTGATGTTGAGGAGGCTTTTCACTACTGTTAGTACTAGTAGCACAAGTGTCGTTCATGGGTTGTTGTTGTGGTGCAAGCACCTTAGGAATAGTTGGTGGCGAGATAGAAGGAGGGAAAGGATGAGAATGTTGAAAGTTAGGAGGCCTATAAGATACACAAGGTGGTGGTTGTGTTGGAGGCATGGGTTGATAGTATTTTGGAGAATAGTAATGTGGTGAGATAGAGTATGTTAGGCCAGTTGGATAGATAGGATGTTGAACAAGATAAGCATTTTGACTTGGATGATATGAAAGATGTCTCCAGTTTAAGGGTGGATTCCCCCATGACTAGGGTTGTTGCCACTGTGATCGAACACAATATCTCTGTACAAACTCTAGATGTAACGTATTTCCCCAATACTCATATAGATGTAACAATATTGGGCATTGGCCCTTGCGGTGATCGTATAGGCATATGTTGCATTCATATGTATGATCAGCAGTTGAGCTCTTATTTTCCTTATCCCTTCTTTCCGATTGTCTAATGTTTGGTCCTGCTTTTTGGGTTGTCAAAACTCTATCTCCAATAATATTGATAAATTCTCCACACTTTTGATTTGTCCATTCCAACATCTTATTGATCTTTGCCTTGACTTCCTCTAATGATTGTTGTACTGGCAAAGATGGTATTTCCACCTTGAGATTGGTTGATCTCACCTTTTTATGATTATGGACCTTTGTTAAGTTGAGATTTTCATCCTGTTGATGTTTTTCAACACTCTCCCATCTAGCTAATTCTCCTTCTTCTTTTGCTACCTGCTTAACAAGCTTTTGGACTTGATGGGTTCGTAGTTCATATAGTTGACCTTGGGCATACATTCCTAAGGTCTCTCTTGTTTCATTACGTAGCCCATCAATGATATGGTACATTAGCCTTTCCTCAGAAAACCCATGACCTGGACAGCTGTCTAACAATGCATAATATCTTTCTAAGGCCATGTCCAAGGGTTCCTATTTTTCTTGTTTCCATCCTTGGATTTGTTTCCTCAAGGCTGACACTCTTGTGTAGGTTTGATATTTTTCGTTAAACACTTCTACCATTGTTGACCAGCGTCGTATTGAATTTGGTTTTAATGATCTATACCATACTTTTTCTTGGTCAACGAGTGTCATAGGAAAGAGCTTAAGTTCTTGCCAACCATTATCAATGTTATTCCATGCGCAGGAATCATAGAAGGCTTGTAAATGTTGGTACAGATCTAAGTCATAGCCTCCTGAAAAAGTAGGAAAGTTGTTTAAATCGAGCCTGCGTAGGTGACTCTCTTTACGATGCCTATGGGAGATTCGAACAACCTCTTGTATTTGCATTAAGCTTGTAGTGGCCAGTAGGGGTTCATCATCATCGAGTAAGTTATGCTTTCGTGCATTGTGATGACATTTTTTTTGTTCATGTTTATAGGAAACCCCCACTTTAGGTTATGTACTCCAATCTTCATTGTCATATAGTTCATTGGTTCTCCAATGAACTTCCTCACTAAGCGTGGCATTATCGTAATCTTGTAGGAGAGGCATTGTTGTGAAACTGTGTGTGAATTTATATGTGAATTTTATAATTACTTCTTCTTAAGAGATGTATCATTAAGTCCTTTTACAGCAACCTTGTATGATATAACTAATCTAGATAACTAGCACCATCTCCGGCAATGGCAACAATGATGAGTGGCGAGGAACCCCCACACTCAACCATACAAATACAAGCGCTTTCACGCATGATCTGGTCGAACTCCGCAAACGAACTAGTTTGGGCACCTAGATAGTTAGCCTTAGGTTGCAGTTCGTTGTCTTCCCACCTAGACTACTATTATCTTTGTCACATATGGTTTAGTCCAGAGTGAGGTGTATGATGGGTTTCCTAATCTAATGCTACTCCTGAAGCCAATGGAAATAAGATTAACTAAGCTAGGAGGAAAGGGTACGAGAATCTAATCTAGCCTAAGTGCGATGAGCATCTGTTCCTTGATTATCCGTACACATCTTGGACTTCGTGCATGACTACCATTGGGATTACCAAGCACAGATCCTAGGTACGCCACTGGGTTACCAAGTAGTCACACTTAAATGCTCGTAATCAAGTCGTACTCATTTCGCGATTTAACATGAGATAAGGGTGATAGAGACTAATTAGGAAAGTAGTAAATAATAATTAAATAAATAAATAAACAAAGTGAATGCTGCAATGATGAAGTAATCTCGATCTTTATTACCGGTGATGAGACACGATATCGCATGCACCAGGATATCACGTCGTCCCTTACGATATCGCGGTCCGTCACCAAATCTATAAATAAGAGGTGGCACTCCCCTCATTTCTCATCCTGGTTTAGAAGTAGGGAAACTCTAGCAGTTTGATCACTCTAGAGATAGATTATTTTCCATGTGCCCGCAATAGGAGGCCTAAAGTGAACGGATCTTTATTCGAGCAACTTTGTACCTAAATGCAAGTTGTGTACGGCAATAAATACGAACTTGATTGGATAAACCTTGCAGTGCATGGAATAGGATTTTATTTAATTGTTATTTATTGCTTTTCTAGAATGCGATATGAGTACGACTTGATTACGAGCATCTAAGGATGTGTACGGTTAGTCAAGGAATCGGCTGCTCATCGCATGCGGTATGAGTACGACTTGATTACGAGCATCTCGTGTGACTACTTGGTAACCCAGTGGCGTATCCAGGATCTATGCTTGGTAATCCTAGTGGTAGTCATGCACGGAAGATGTGTACGATTAGTCAAGGAATCGGCTGCTCATCGCACTTAGGCTAGTTAGGCTCTCTCAACCCTTTCCTCCTAGTTAAGTGCCTCAGTACAACCACTTCGAGCACGTGCATTACGTGTGGTGATCCCAGTAACGATTAGCATTTGGTAGCCACAGTTGCATAGTTAGCATTTGGTAGCATTTGGTAGCAGCTGAAGAGAAGGCAAGAAACATCATCATGACGATGGTTCCCCTTCTTCTTCCCCTTCTTCACATCACTCACCCTTTCCTTCCACATCTAGGCGCAACCACCATGAACATAAAGGCGAGGATAAAAGTAAGAAAGATGAAAGACCTCGACATGAAAGTCAAGAGAGAGGATAAGGGCAAGGACGTAGGGAGAGTAGGGAACAACATAGAGATCATAGGTGTCATGAAAGAGACGATCATGATGAACCCCTACTCGCAACCCAAAGTATGCTTGACATAACGAATGCAGTTAGGATTCTCACAAGGTATTTAAAGGATAGCCAGATCAAACGATTAGACATGAACAACATCCCACAGTTTGAAGGGGGATACAATGCTAATCTGCAAAATCATTTACAGGCATTCCACGATGCCTGTGCCTTGCAGAATTTAGATAGTGAGTGGCAAAAACTTAAGTTGTTTCCAAGGAC
>MNCI01009511.1:7043-77530 GCA_015680685.1 Gnetum montanum | reverse complement strand
TTACATGTGGTGATCCTAGTAACGATTAGCGTTTGGTAGCCACGGTTGCATAGTTCAGGGTATGTACGGTAAGTGGGAACGGATGCTGATGCTAGTTAATTTAGACTTAGGTCCTTAGTTAGAGTTAGTTAGTTTCTCAACCCTTCACCCTTTAGCATAGGAGATAAAACCAAAAAAGACCAAAAAAATCATATACCTTGGACTTACTTAACCATACACAGTGACAACAACAAGTAAGTCTGGGAAGACAACGAATGATTAACCACAAGTGTTCCATGGGCCGTTTAGACATTTAGTCTGCGGAGTTCGACCAGATCGTGCATGCGACGCTTGTTTCGTATGGTTGAGTGTAGGGGTACCTCGCCACTCATCAGCTGATCATGTGCATGTCCAAGTATGTCACACTTAAATAAAGGATGCTATACAATTACATTCACCACACTGTGGGCAGACACTGGAAAATAATCTATCTCTGGAGGGATCAAACTACTAGAGTTTAGGTACAATCTAACCTAAGATGTCAAACAAGGGAGAGGCACCTCTTATTTATAGAATTGACAACGCGATATCGCAGCTCATGCGATATCGTGTCCCATCAACTTGGAATGGACTAGAGCGAGAGCAGTTATGCAAGGAACACGCTTCATCACATGGCTATAGATAAACAATGGAGTGCACATTTCTGACATCGATAGCAACATGCCTCATTTTCTTTTTTCTCTCTCTTTCTCTTCAAGCTGTTAGATGAGGGTCTGGATGTCATCTATGTACAGTGTTTACCACAATGGGCATGAACATCAATGTTGTAATATGGTTGTCGATCCATTCACCTGGCACTTTGAGTTTGTTATTCCCTGTCGCTGTCAGTTCTCATTTAGTCAATAATCCCATACCTTACCGATATTGTAAGGAACTTGAGGATGAGTTCTCATTTAGTCAATAATCCCATACCTTCCCAATATTGTAAGGAACTTGAGGATGAGTTCTCATTTAGTCAATAATCCCATACCTTACCGATATTGTAAGGAACTTGAGGATGAGTTCTCATTTAGTCAATAATCCCATATCTTCCCAATATTGTAAGGAACTTGAGGATGAGTTTTCATTTAGTCGTTGGGGTATGATGAGCCACGATATCACATATGTGATATTGGAGCCTTCCAAGTGATTTCGAACATCCGATGTCAAGGCCTGTCTTGTAGCCTATAAATAAGAGGCGGGCACAGTGCCTGCAGTAGGAGTCATAAAGTGAATGGATCTTTATTCAAGCATTGTGTACCTGAGCACACCTTGTGGCTAGAAATAAACATGAACTTTGTGATAAACCTTGCAGTATTCAGAATTACTTATTTAATGTTTTTTATAGTGAATTAATGCTTTCCTTAGTTAATTAATGTTCTCTCTCTCACCTTGTCAACTCTCCCAAGTAAGCACACTTAGTATGACCACTTCGAGCATGCGTGGAACACTTGGCAACCCAGTAACGATTAGCGTTTGGTAATCCTAGTAGTGTTGCACTGGTTTAGGATGTGGACGGAAAGTGGGAATGGATGCTAGTGTTAGGACTAGTGAGAGCATAGTCGATTAGTTATATTAAATTCGTTACTTAATTAGTTCACTTCTCCCTTTATAGCACTAAGACATAAAACATAAAAATATATAGAAAATCATATACCTCAAGTTTACTTAACCATACAATCACACTATACAAGTAAGCTTGGGAAGACAACGATTGACTAACCCGTCTAGGTTCTATAAAGGTGCATAAGCACTTAGTCCTTGGAATTTGACCAGATCGTGCATGTACACTTGTATTCGTATGGTTGAGCGTAGGGATACCTCACCACTCATCAAATACTAATAATAATAAAGGTTTCAATTGTAGGTCAAAAGTTCAAAGCATTAACAAGATCCCTACACCAACCCACAACAAACTTGAAAGACAAGTATGTATGCAAAACCATATCTATAGAATAGGCACCATATCAAAAGACACCTAATGGCTAGAAAATGAGAATACCAAACCATTTAAAATATGCATGGGAACATCCAACATACTTATCAATTCTTGTCCTATGAAAATAAACCAAACAAAGAACTTAGAGAAGGACATCTTACACTCTAAACTATACACTAGAAGAAAATGTTAAACAAGGAGACCCAAGAACTATAATAGAAAATCAAAAAGAAAACATATTTGGACTGTCTAAAAAGAAAACACCTTCTAGTCCAATAGAATATATGTCTCCAAATGATTGAAACCTGATTATCATCAATGTTAAATGCACTAACAAATAAAAACTTAAATCACCAAAGATAATAAATGAAAAATTTATGGTTTATAACCAAGGAAAAATGCAATCCATTTTTTAAATGCTTGCCCATGAGTTTAGTTGTGGGGGAGATGCCTCATCTTAAATCAAAAAGTGATAAGTGCATTTTCACTTTGTTTTACAATTTTTTTTTCATTTTCATATTTCTTCAAAATTTTTCAGTTCTTTATATGTTTTTCATTTCTCATTATTTTTTCTTTTCTTTATAATTTTCTCTTTTCTTGAGTCATTTACTTTGTGTTTTATGGATATTTACTATGTTTTTGTTAATGATATTGTCAGTCATGATGTAAAAGTCAACACCATGTGTCGAGTCTTTATCTTATGCTATCAATATGATTGGGTAAATACGTATGTAAAGTAGTGCGACTACGTCATACATCCCTCTATTTTCTATAAATAAGTCTTTATGATAAAAGCAATATTTTTTTCCTCATAGGAAACTAGAATTAACTCATGATCATTATGCCTTCATGAAAAGGATTAGCACTAAGGGAAAATGGAAAAGGGTGTGACATTAAGGGGATTTGCTAATTTGATGAACTTTCTCTATGGGTCTTATTGATCCATGTGTTTATATCATTACTCATGTTTTAATTTTGATGGAAGCATGTTATTGAATAAGTGTTGGCTTGTCATGTCATTGGAAAGACATGTTACCCATGCTTGAAGGTAGTCCTATAGCAAGAAAAGCACAAGTCACTCATTAAGTAATTCACAAAAGAAACTATTTCCTAGGGTACCACTAGAAAGAGATGTTACCCATGCTTAAAGATAGACTACTTTTAGGAATCTCAAAGGTCTCTTATACGGGTCTCATTATGTAACTGGAAAGACATGTTACCCATGTCTGAGGGTATTCCTCTAACCAATGGCCAAGTTTCCTCAAATTTTAATGCTTAAGTAATTAATTAATTAAAAGTACTTGCTTGTTTTCTTTTGTTGAGTATTGATGTTTTTATATAGTTGTGGTGGTCACATGGTAGTAAGTTCGGGATGATGTAATGCGATGTCACTGGCAAAGGTATGGACTTGATCGTAAACTTAGACAAATAGATATGATGGCTATTTTAACCATAATTAACACTAGAAACTATTGTGGACATGGTAAGGTACCTCATGTCCCAATCTTTGCAATCCCTTCTCATCCCAGTATTCACCTTACTATTGCATGCAATTATGTGCTTAATGGTTTTGTAGGGTATAGTGAAGGATCCTAACCAAGGCTATTGTGTATTATTTGGAACAAAGGCATGATTCATATTTAACTTCTAAGGTTCTTACAAACATCTATAGGAGTGATTATGTAAGGGCATTATGGCAAGAGCCTACTTTGGGAAGGACCCACTTGCATAACTTTTGTTGATCATGGCTCTAAACCAAAACCTTACATCTTCAAGGACATCATGGGTAACATACCTAAATTTATGCATGATTTTGGGACCACTTCTTACCAATTTTGATTAAATTTTAATACTTTTATATTAAACTCTCCTCGAAATTCAATATTTCTTAGTCATCTTGGAACCTCATGATTTTCAATATTTCAATGCATTTAAAATATCTTGCGAACTAGACCTTTAATTTTAGTTGTTCAAAAACTTTTGAGCTTCTAGAGTTAAGCTCATTTATCATGGGAGCTAAGGATGAGATTTTTTTGAAATTATTCTAACACCCCATTTTTAGACATTATGGTAACTAATAGTAAAAATAAAGAAAATGACTTAAACAACTTGATGATTTTAGTTACCTCATAGCCTTGGGAACATTATTTTGTAATCACCTTAATAGTAAATGCTAAAATTTTGCAAATTTTAAGCTAACTAAGGATCTAGAAAGGATTGATTATTAAAGAAAAATTACCAAAACTAATGTTGATCCTTTGGTGATTGCAAATGGTGCTAACAGGAATGCCTAATATTAAAGGACTTTTTCAAGGAAAGGAAAAGATGCCAAGAAGAGGCCATGCCCATGGACAAGTAGCACATATAAGAAATAAATCTAAAACATCACATGTTCGTTGGTTAAAAACCCATGGGTTGATGAGGAGAAATTTCAATTCATCGTTTAAAAAGTCCTATATAAAAAGAGAAGAGCCAACATAATAACTAAGGTTGGAAAAACTACCATTGCAAGTGACAACTTGAAGAATCATCATCAACAAACTTTTAAGAACTTCTACAATTTTCTTAAGTTTTATATCTATCTAGTTGTTTTTTCATTTTATAATACATCCACTTGCATAAAATTTTGTAATGCAGCACTTACGTTTTATAATGGTAACCAATGTAATCTTTGTTACCCTAAAAGTTTTGGAATAGAACTTCATCCATTTATATATAACTTGAGGTCAAGTTTTAGGTGGGTCATGGGGGGTACAATGAAGCATTTTTTGATCAAGTATATTAACTGGCTATGATATCGTAGATGCTACATTGCATCTACATCAACGCATCCCCATTGATCCATCTTAGTTGGCTACTACATCATAGATGCTATGTCGCATCTACTATATTGTAGATGATACATCACATTTACTATAACTTAGCTACTATTTTAGTAAGAATCATTGTAATGAGTGAAAACCAACATAACCTACACAAAACTAAGCTAGACAGTTCATGATCACCAAATGACCCAGGAAAACTAACGTTTTGGAAAATCTTCCTCAAATCAAAAGGGGACTTAGGAATCGAAGGATAAATCTAGCAATCCAAGTTAGACATTTTGGCTATGTCAATGAGTATTGAGCAAGAAGGGATTATGCACACATGAAAAAATACCTTGAAAATAATGACCAAGCATAGAGAAAATGCAGTGTAATATAGAAGTGGGATTGGCAAAGCATTTGAAATAGTGCATAGAGAAAAATAGATCTATCAATGAATGCATGTAAGCCAATAATTAAAAAGCAAAATAAAATAGATTTGAAACAAATCAAGGCAAAAGCAGAGATAAAAGATCCCAAAATATGAAAATCCAGATTTACAAGAAAACACAAAGGAACCTACAAAAGTGTGTTCCTAGAGGTGTATCCGAGATCGAAGGTGTCTGACAAGGAGTTGTGTTACCCCATTCTTTTGGTAATGAGTGCACTAGTGTAGATACAATAGGAACAAAAGTAGATCCAACAACTAACGATTATAAGAGGAAGGCCAAATTGATGTGTTGATTTGATTCTCAGTGAATCTTCATGTGTTAAGGGGATAGCACAAAGGGAATACAATACGTTAGCAGGGAAGAAAGAAAAAAAAAAGCAAAAGAAAACTAAAATGAACAACAAATCTATTGAAAATAAAGTGCTAATGATCTCTGTCCGAAAAGCTGAAATGCTAGCCAGATGATTATAGATGTCAATCATTTACTTTAAGGGATATTCTCCTATATATAGATCAAAAATTCCTCGTAGATTGTGTAGAAATAACATTGTGGGGCTCATAGAATCTTTTGAAAGCTTCTAAAAGTTTCTAGATATGAGAAATGATGCAAAATGCAAAGTTTTGATGTTAGACATTAAAAGTGTAACATAGGATATTGAAATTTGTAGATGAAATTTAACATCAAACATCAAAAACAAGTTCGATGTTAAGACATTAAAAGATTTGATGTGGGATGTCAAAACTGATTTGTCATGAAACATCAAAAGTTAATGATAATATATGACTTTAAATGTCAAAAATGAAATTAATGTCAAATGTTAAAAATCTTATGCATGATGTCGAAAGTAAATGTAATGTCAAACATCAAAATTGTAGATGAAAAGTAATGCTGAACATCAAAAGTCTAACAAATGGCATTGAAACTTTGACTAGAGATCTAATGCTAGATGTCAAAGAAAAGATCGATGTGGGACATCAAAAATATGACATGAGACATCAAAACTAAATTCTAACACTATATGTCAAGGCTAAATCAGAATCTGGATCAGTGTTGGAATTGACGCTAAACATCGAAATTGAGATAAACCTAAAATAATGTGGTGAACAATATAAAACATCATTTTTGGTAAGCTGTAAACAAAAGACTAGAAGTGACATTGCAAATGATGCAAGATGTCAAATCTAAACCATTGAAGATGATTTCAAATGTTGAAAACTTCATAATGTACACCCAAATCTCTGACTCAAGTTGAAAAAGCCAAAGTGGATACAACATTGCCCCCTCTTGATAGATACTGATGAGTCGCACCATGGGTATGTCAACAAGGGCTCATCGATGTGGTCCCATCAATGTGACCCCATTGACATGGTGACGTCAACGTATGATTTGATGCGTTGATGTGATCTCGTCAACACAATGTCTATTTTTGCCTATAAATACATGCTCATCCATCGTGTTTATGACATCTTTTTCCATAGTTGTAACCAAGCTCTTACAACCTTTTCATTCAGAAGTTAAAATATTTTTCTAAGTGCCCACAGTAGGATTCAAAGAGAGGACAAATCTTATTCAAGCACTATTATACCTGAGCACGACAATGTGTGCAGGAATAAAGATGAGCTTTCTAATAAACCTTGCAGCACTTTAAAATAGAGAAATTATTTCCTTTATGCATTCAGTATTTTATGTAATTTTATTTAATGCTTTAAATAATTAATTATGAAATAAATTAAGTTAGTTAAATAGTAATAAATTAAGCACATAAGTGTGACCACTTTGAGCATATTCTTGGTGCTTGGTAATCCCAGTAACGCTTAACGTTTGATAACCCACTAGCATTAAACATGTTCAAGATGTGTATGGCAAGTGGGAATGAATGCTTATGTTAGGATTAGTTAAATGTTAGCTAGTTAGATTAAATTAGCAATTAAATTATTATATTCATTATTATTTATTCTTATGTGACCTAAACCATAAAACATAAAAATGATAGAAATCATATGCCTCAGTTGCACTTACCTATACCTTTGCATTTCACAAGTGTAATTGGGAAGACAACGATTGCAATGGCTAGTTTCACTTCCTAGAGACTAGTGTACTTAGAAGGCTATAAGTCTATGGAATTTGACTAAATCGCACATGAACGCTTAGTGATTTATATGGTTGGATGTAAGGTCTACTCACCACTCATCATTGGTGCCATTATCGGGGACTTGTAGTTTGATTTGTGTGCTATCTAGGACTTAGTGAATATTATTTAAGATCATTGGAATGAACCCTAAGGTCAAAATCATTTAAAATAATTATAATTATAATTATAATTTAAGAACGCTGAATTTTTCTTTAATCTAAAATGTCTTCTTCTCACAAGCATGATGAATCAAAATTGCTAGTGCCCCAAGAATTCAAAGTGGTGTACACTCATCTGGATGAGTTTGTACCTAATTTCACCTTCATCCTACATCAGGATGAATAACTATAGTGGAGAGATATGGAGGGCAACATTGTGTTGCCTCCTAACTGATCTATTCCTAGGATGCTGCTCCAAACTCTTAAGAGTTTTTTCATCTAGAATCTTAATGATGAATAGGTTGTGCAGTACCATTTCTATTGGGACTACCATCCCATAGAACCACAATGCAAACAAGATTGGCACTAGGAGAAGCACCATGAAGGCATGAAGGGGAAATGATTCACTAACCCCTTGTTCAAGCTAAATCAAAATGACAAAAAGAATCTTCTCTTCTGGGGTTCTCAACATCAAGATTCTCCACCCCTTGACTCTGGTGAAGGGGACTTAAACCCACACTTACACTCCATTATCCACAATCTAGATTCAGGTAGAAGTGGGAGTCAAGGCAAGGGCTTGGGCAAGCATCATGATGACAGTAAACCTGATGATAATGGTCATCACAAGTGGAAAGGAGGTAGCAGACACCATGGTGGTGGCAATCCTCCTCTCTCTTTGTCCTCTTTATCTGCATCTTCTTCTTCCTCCTCTGAATCTAATCAACATTGCAAAAGATGAATCCATGATGAAGGTGAATGGCAGGATAATGATTGTAGGCCCTAGCATGAATGAAGGGGTAGCAGGGAATAGCATAGGCATCATTGAAATCATGATGATGATGAACCTTTACTTGCAACTCAAAGCATGATGAACATTACAGAGGTAGTTAGAATTCTAAACAGACATGTCAAAGATAGTAGAATCAAGTGGTTGGATATGAACAATATGCCAAAATTTAAGGGGGGGTATAACTCAAATCATCAAACCCATCTTCAAGCCTTTCACAATGTCTGTGCCTTGCAAAACATAGATAATAATTAGCAGAAAATTAAGTTATTTCCTAGGACACTCATAAAAGAAGCAAAAAGTTGGTACCATGCTCCTTAGAGCTATAATTAATTCGTAGATGGAGTACGATGCTTGAGCTGTTCAATGACAAATATTAGACATACCCTAGAGTGTCTAATTTGAGAAAGCAAGTCCAAGGTTGGTGAAAAGAAACACATAAACCCTTAGACGTAGCCATGGATAGGTATTATTCTATTTTGCACAGATGTCCTAGCCATGGTTATTCTTAGTGGAAGCAACTTTACCATATCATAGATAAGCTCCGATTAGAAACAAGGAGAATTATTAGGATCTATGCCAAAGGAAGACTATCATAACTTAGAGCCATTAGATCCAAAGGCTAATTGAGCAAGTTGCAAAAGAAGAAGATGAGTTTAAAAAATGGGGTGTGCTGAGGAGTATTACTAGGACTCTTCCATCAAAAAATGGAGGTTCAATTCTATGATAGTAATGGGGAGACACCACTTGATGAAGTGGTGTAGTGAAAAGCCTTACTGATTCAAAAATATGTGTCCGAAATTTTGGCTAAGGTTGATAAAATATGGGAATATTTGGATTAAAAATTTCAAACTACTCTAAAAATTGTAGAAGAATCCAAAGAGAAAGGTAGTGATTATGACTACAAGAGAACAAAGAAAGTTGAACATGCCTACTAAAGGGGTAAGGGCAAAGCTGTTGCAGTAGAAGAGGTTGTGGACTTAAAATCAGATGATGATGGTGGGTGTAACCTCTACCAATATGAACATCCCAATGGATATTACCTTGTTGTGTCACACTTATATGAATCTAGGGTGTATGCTCTAAATCCTACACTAGCATGAAAGCAAGCATCCAAAAGGTTACCTTATCCTCAAGACAACCCAAGGCAATTCCACTAGCAACAATAAGCATCCACTATAATCATACAAGAAATATCATCCATGGAAGCACCCACAGTCATGGGGCTTGCCTCCACCAAGGTAGTAGTACCCTTGCAAGCAATTAGATTAGTATGGATACTATGTTCAATAACCCATGTCTTTGCATGACTCTTCCAGTCATGCTTCTTTTCAACATCACTAAATCCCACCAAAGTACTATAGAACTCATTCTCCATCTCCTAAAGGGGAATCCCCATATCCTTATCACCCTCCTCATCCTTTAACATATGTTTCTCCACCCTCAATCCTATTACCACCTACTCCATCCATTCAAGGTGAGATTCCCACGTAACTGCAACAACGTAATGCTACTAGGTCCATTAACTTATAATTTGTTCTTTAGTTGAGTGGTTCAAAACCTAGATCTTGTAAAAGATCATTCTTCCAAACTAATAACCCTACAAAGCCCTCACCAACTTATGCAATTAGTTGCCCTATGTCTCCTTCATTCTCTACATCCATTCCTTTTGAGAGTCCTTCAAACCAAATACCTCCCAAGATCCACACAGCCATGTTAACCCATGTTGTATCTAATTGGATCAAGGTTGGCAACCTTCCCAGAAAAAGAGTTGATCTTGGTAATCCTCTCATCTACTTGCATATCACTAGAAATGAGGCATGCAAGGCTCTTATTGATTTAGGTTCTGGTGTTAATCTAATTTTCCATGAAATGTACAATGCTTGGAACCTGCCTTCTCTCAAGAAGAGCAAGATTTATTTAGAATTAACAAATTAGTTCATCACTATTCCCTTGAAATTAGTGGAGGACATTGTGACCACTGTCTATCCTACCAATTTCCTGGTGATCAAGGTTGACAATTGCAAGGGGAATTTTCCAATCATTATCAGAAAGACTTGGTTAAGCAGTGTTGATGTGTGACTATGCATCAGAGATCTTTCCTTGGAGGTTTTTAAGAAAAATGCATTTGGAAAGATTGAGAAGAAGAGAGTTCTATGTATCACGTATAATCATACTGAGTGTAACTATGTGTAGAAACTCTGGTCTATTAAAAGCACATTAATCAAAACATGTAGACAGTGTGCATATGAATCTGAAATTCAAAAATTCTTGTATGCAGCAGCCATAAAACAGGGGCAGACCCAATGGTTGACAACTAATTCTAAAAGTAGCATACTTTGCATGGAACGTACTAAGAGCCTAACTTATGCCTATGTTGAAGGCATGGATGAACTAGAGCAAATTCATTGCTAACTCTTCGATGATGAACCTGATGACACCAATTAGGAAGAGTTGGAAATCCCTAACATTTTTACACAAGAACCCTTAGAGTTGAAAACTCTACCTACCATCATGAAATATGCATTTCTGAAAAATGGAAAGCATGTAATAATCAATGCCAACCTTTCTACTAAGCAGAAAAAGATGTTGTTGAAAGTGGTCAACAAATGGCCAACAATTTTTGCTTGGTCATATCTTGAATTCATAGGGATTGATCCTTGGATATGTTAGCATCGCATTTATACTGATCTAACTAGGAAGCCAAAGAGACAGCTGTAGCAACAACTGAACCCCAAATTAAAGTAGAGAATCAAAGAGGAAATTTAACAAATCCTCAAGGTAGGGTTCATTTATCCAATTATTGATAGCGAGTAGGTTAGCCCACTTGTAACTATGCTAAAGAAAGGTGGCAAGTGGTGGGTCTGTATTAATTTCAGGTTATTGAACATGACAATGTTCAAAGATCATTTTCCATTGCCGTTTGTGGACTAGGTGTTGGACACTATTTCTGGGCATTACTATTATAGCTTTCTAGATGATTATAGTGGCTATAACCAAATTCAAATAGCACCCAAGGATCAAGCCCAAACAACATTCACAAGTCCTTGGGAAACTTTTGCATATTGTAAGATGTTGTTTGGTTTGTGCAATGCCCCTGCAACTTTTCAATGCTTGGTCCTTAGCATTTTTCAGCAGTAGATTGATAGTGGGATGGAAGTCTTCGTGGATGACTTTTCCACTCATGGTTCTACATTTGAGCAAGCCATGAACTACATTGAGCAAGTGCTTAAAAGGTGCATGGAGACTAATCTTTGATTCAATTGGCAAAAAAGCCATCTAATGGTCCAAGACGACATTGTGTTGGGGCACAAAATTTCTCAAGTATGGATTAAGCTGGACCTTAAAAAATAGGATCATCTAAGGAATAAACCATTAGCTAGAAACTATTAAAGATGTCTGGTCATTCCTTGGACACATTGGCTACTATCAGTGATTCATGGAGAATTTTTATAAAATCACAAAACCATTGGTTGAACTTACAAAGAAAGATGCTCTATTCATAGTGATTGAGGAATGCAAACAGACATTCCAGAGCCTTAAGCAGAGGCTTGTAGAAACTCCAATTCTACAAGCACCTAATTGATCTTGACCATTTCACATCATGATAGATGCATCACACTATGCCTTGGAAGTTGTGCTTACATAGGTTGATGACCAAAAACATCCATATTACATCCACTATGCATGTTGAAGCATTTTGGATGCAAAACTTAATTACACCACAACTGAAAAAGAGCTGATGATAGTGACGTATGCCTTGGAAACGTTTAGGCACTATGTGCTTGGATATAAGGTGTTTGTCCACACTGATCACAATGCCATTCGCTTCCTGATGAATAAACCAATGATGAGCCCCCATGTCATACGATGGCTAGTGATCTTATAGGAGTTCAATCTTACAATGATAGATCAAAAGTGGACTAAGAATGTGGTTGTTGATCACTTGTCTTGGTTACGAAGGAATAACAAATAAGATGAAAGCCCACTCTTTGATGAATTTCCTAATGAACTCCTCTTTTCCAATGCAATAACTAAACAAGTGCCTACTAAACCAAAATGATATGATTGCATCCTCACTTATCTTCTCACTCAAGAGATGCCACAAGATTTAAACCACTAGAAAAAATAATAGTTTCTTCATCAAGCCAAACATTTCATGGAAATCAATGGACATCTTTAGAATGTGTGCACTGATGTCTTGGTTTGTTGGTATGTTCCTAATGTTGACCAACTATGTGTTCTTCAAGATGCTCACAAGAGTCCTTGTGGGGGCCACTATGTAGGGAGATGCATGACCATTAAAATCTTGATGGCATGGTAATATTGGCCAAAAATCTTTAGGGATGCCCACCAATTTGTCTAATCTTATGAACACTGTCAATGAGATGGTGGAATAACCACTCAAATGGAGGGACCTCAACAGTGGATCCAACCACTGAAACCCTTTGACATATGGGGCATAGACTTCATGGGTCCCATCACACCCATGTCAAATAGAAAGGCTTACATAATAGTCATTGTTGACTATTGTACAAAATGGACAAAAGTAGTAACCATCACCAACTATACATTTTACACTATTACATGGTTTATACAACAAAATGTTGTAAATAGGTTTGAAGTGCCGCATGCACTGATTTCTGACAATGGTACTCACTTTACAAGCACTACCTCTGGCAAGCTCATGCAACACTTGGGGATTGAACATAAATTAACAATGCCCTACTACCCCCAAGCTAATGGTAAACCTAAGGTTACCAATAGGGAGATAACAAAAATCTTAATGAGAATAATATGCAAATATATGAGAGACTGGAGCACAAAACTCAAGAATGCCCTTTGGGCATGCCCCTTAACATGGAAACTCCCTATAGGCTACACTTCCTATGAGCTAGTGTACAACACACTCCCAACTCTTCCCATTTAATCTAAGCTTCGTATACTTTCAACAACCTACGACCTTGATCTTGACCTTAAACTATCACAAAAAGAAAGATTGATCAACCTTAATGTGCTAGATGAGAATCAACTAGTGGCCCTGTCTTTGAATTAAGTGCACAAAGCATTCAATAAAAAACATCATGACCTTAGGATAAGGAAAGTTAAATTTCAACCTAAAGACAAGGTCCTTTACTAGAACCCCACACATGTCCCTCAAAAGACTAAGTTTCAAACATTGTGGGAAGGGCTTTATCTCATCTATAAAATCTTTCTTTTTGGGGCCATGTTAATTTACAAACCTAAGAGTACAAACAAAAAGCAATTGGTTAACATGTAGCAACTTAAACCTTTCCACAAGCCCAAGCAAGCCAATTCCATTAACACCTCATTAGATGGACAACCATGCTCAATCTTTTAGATCTCCTCTTTTCAACTCAATTGTGGGGGAGATGGCCATCCATGCTAATCTATTAAGGGGCTCCTCAATTTTTCTACTTTTTTAATTTTCACTTTTTTTTGTTTCACTTTGTTTGTTCTTATACCATTTTTTTTACACTTTGCTATTTTTCCAAATTTTTTTACAACATTGTTAGTAAATTTTGACTTTCTCGAATATTTTACAATTTCTTTATATTTTCCTTTATTTTGATGTGAATTTTTCTTGTTTTCTAATAAATTACTTTATTTCCAATAGGATAGTGGTGTTATAGCTATATACCAAAGGTGGTTTGTACCTAATGTTTTTTATTGCTAATGTTTGATTTCTATTTTTGAATTTTGATGACTGATGACTAAGATAAAGTTTCTTTTTCATGAACATGCAGTAAGTCCACATCATCCACCCATCCATTACCTCTATGGTTTTCCTTATTTTAGAAGTATGAGGTTCCTTTTTCATTCATAAAACCTTAATGAATTTGTGACCTTGGTAGTTTCCAAACTTGGGAAAGATTCAAAGGTTTGAGAAGGGTGTGACTTCAAGGAGATTCAATACTCTTTGTGCCTCTCTACTTGCTTGAGTGGATGTGTGTTTTCATAGATTTCTTACCATTCCATGTTGACCAATAACAAGAAGTTGAATAAGTCTTTACATGGTGTTGTTTCCATCTAAAAATCCATAAAAACATAAAATTCAAAAACAATGATGGGAATTTAAAGCACACCCCTGAGACAAAATAATGGGCTAGTTATGGAACTATAAAGGCATGTTATCCATGCCTGAAGGTCCCCTCTAACTAAGGCTTTTTCTCACTTCCTACTTCTCTTTTCTTCTCAAATAAGAAATGGTGGTTGTTTGTGGGAGCATCCTTGTGTCTCAAGGTGATGGACCAGTCCTAGAGTGGTGATGCAAAGTCACTAAAAATGGTTGATTTTGATCTAGAATAAGGATGGACTTTATCGGGTCATTTAACCATAGAATCCACAAGGGACTTCATGTGACTAGGATTGGGAATTCCATTCCACTCTCTATCTCATCCATCAATGCTTTGCATAACTCACCTCACTGCCAATTTCCATGTCTTGTTCAATGTCTTAGTTTGATGTATTGAAATTTTTGGGTAGATTCTTCCAGATTTGGTCCTTAACTTTTCATAACCATTAATCAATTGAGGGGTCCACGGACTCCTTAGTTGAGGTTATGCAAGGGCAAAAAGGGCATGAGCCTACTATGGGGAGGACCAACTTATATCTCTCTTAGTTGGATTAGTTAAGTTCCTTATCCTTAGGCATTTTTATAATCAAATCTTTCATGCACCTTATTGATGCATCCAACTGTGCACTCCTTAAGGCATTTTCCCCATCAAATTTCATTCTCCCATCAAGTCCTTCTTTTTTACAAACTATCAAATCCTCTTCATGCATTTCATCATGTTCTTGGCTTCATGGGCTCCAAAAAGACTTCAATTTCACGCCAAACTCCTTGTATTTCTTGACTTTTTGAAAAGTTAATGGTAGTCAACATATGCATCGATGTGGCCCCATATACACTATCTTTGCATTGACGTAGCCACGTTGACACATGATAAAAATACTATAAATAGGATACAACACTTAGCAATTTTTGTCATTTTACTTCAAATAAGAAGGGATTTTTTATGATTTCTCAGAGCCCTAAACCTTCCAGAGACCATATCTTTCACACCACTTATTCAATTTCAGTTATTTTTCAGTCCTCTTGCTACTGGAGGTACTCTCTATGTCATGGGGGCCACAAACCTTAGGTTTTTGACCAAAAATTTTGGAATTTTTTAAACTCCCCCATGGGTTTAATGAATAAAATAATATTAAATCATCAACCTATCACAATTAAACCCTTCCAAAAAAACTTTGGTAACCTAAAATTAATTAAAGTAATATAAAAATAATATTAAAAGATTAATCTACCATGATCACACCTTAGCCAAGTGTAACAATCCCAAAAGAGATAAGGTACTTAATGTTATGAGTTACACACTATATGCTAATTCTTTATCATGTTGTGGTCATAAATGGCACCAAGACAAAAGCATACACTAGAGGCAGGAACATCCGAACCTAGGGATAAGTAGCCTAGAATTTGAAGGGGCCAATAAGAACAATCCCAAGAGCAGGAAGCTAAAACTCATGCCATGAAACCTCTTTATAAGGATCCCGAAGTGGAATTTGTTTGTCAAATTCCAGAAGAAGCAGAAACAAAGTAGTCTCCCTGAGATGAGGCACTAGGTTCTGTACCTAGACTTGAAGCTATCTTGACTTGTGCCTGCCTTGATCAAATCAAGCCTAGGGATGTTCAATGTTTGATTTTTCAAGAACTAGACTTTGGGACATTCCTGGAGTTCACTCCAGAGTAATTCAAAGCTCAATTACGTACCTCTTCCATGTGGTCATGCATCACTTCTAGTGGGGAGTGGTACATGGAAGAGACCTACCTCTTCTGGAATAATTGGTAGCTAGGTGCCATAGTTAGAATCAAGGACATTCATGTGTCCTACTCAATGGAAGCAATTACACAAGCTCTCAACTTACTCGATATTAGAACCAACTGAACAAAGATCTCAACTCAGGCAAACCCTAAGGTAAAGAAGTAGTGGACCTAGCAATGTTACGAAATGGATTGCAAGAAGTATCGTGCACTCACTATGGTGGAACACATGTATTTTAAGATAGCAACCCATCACCTCAATCCGATGATGACCCTAATAAGGTGACTAATTTTCCTAGCCGTGCATGTGCTGCTTTGAGTTAGAAACTCCCCATCAATCTTCCACAGTTATTCTATCTAGATATAGAGAAGTGGTTCAAAGAGAATGAATGTAGAAGAAAGGCCCTACCCTTTCCCTACCTCATCAAAAAACTATGCAAAAGGGTAGGAATAGTTTGCTACACCAACTATGTAATTAGGCATGTTCCTTCTACCTCTTGGATAGAAATGATGAAAGACAAGGCCCCTGCCACAACCAAGGAAGAGGAGCAGTAACCACCACCTCCACCACCCACTCATGAAATAATGTCAATGTCTCATACTATCCTTAAATGAATGTGTGATATCTGAGAGCAGCTCTTGCATGAGAAAGAATGAGTGGTGGTGATCCATTTGTGTATCACCCAAAAATGAGTCACCTCAATGAAGTGGCTCTAACCATTAGCCATATGGAGGGAAGTGGGCCAATTTTCTTACCTCAAAGAATGTAGATGCCTATAAGATCTAATCCTAGTGCTGCAAAGGTAACAATATCTCTCTCACAATAGCAAAAATTCCCAAAAGTCTCTGGGAATATAGCTACTTTCTTGGTGCTTTTGGAGAAGGGCGAGGGGGCAACTGTCTTGGTAATGCAGCACCATGGGTAGGAGATAGCAGTAGAGATAGTTGCTGATAGAATTATCAAGGCATTGAATGCACTTGTTGCTTTTTTACTAGACATTTCTACACTTAAAGATGTGCAGACATTTGTCAGAATAGTTAGCAACAGATTGAGCACAACCTAACACAAGGAGTTATTGGACCAATTAGTGGAAACTAGAAAATCAATTCTTTTTTTTTACCTTCTAGATATAATCACTGCAACCCAATCGAAGCTATTGAAAGTAAGGGGCAAATGCATTATCATGAAGGACCAACTTGAAATAGCCTAAGATTAAAACCAACACTTTGGCTATGGAGGTTACTAAACTAAGAGCTTGCCTTACTAATCCTATGCTTCTCAACCCTACACTAATGCATGATAAAGCTTTCTAAAAGCTTTAGGACAAGCTCAAGAAGGTTGAGAATGCAAAGGAGATGGTGATCTTTGATCAATCCTTGACCGATGCCACCATGCATAATATCCAAAAGGCCTTGGACTAGACTTTCTAGGAGAATGTAACTTCAACCTTAATCATCACCTATAGAATGTTGATGCGTAAAAGTAGAAAATGCAAGATTTCATCCATCAATAGCAGGAGTAGCTAGCTAGAGTGAATAATGAACTAAGGATATTGACAACCAAAAGCAGAAATCTATCCATCGAGGAAGTCTGAACCCTTCACCAAAAATCTACAATAGAGGTAGCCACTAAGAAAAATGAGGCTCTTAATTCTGAGAAAGTTAAAATTCACTATAGAGATCAAGTTGGTCTACAAAAAGAAATCAATGAGAAACAGATTCAAATGGCAAAGGTGAAAGTTAACAAGGCCCTCCAGCAGCTCAATGAAGGAAGTGATGTCTGGCAACCTATCTTTGATGGGCTTAATGACTACAACAAAGAGGAAATCTGCATGAAGGAGTTGTAGATTGAGGAGATGATAGAGGATATGGAGCTTGCCAATCTCTATTATGCAAATCTAGCAATTTTGACTATCTGATAGCTGCAGTCTGAATTAGAGAAACAAGTGGCCAATTCGTACTTATTTTCTGAAACAAAGTTCAAGCATCATAAAGACACCAAGTAGAAGCTTAATGTGGTAAATGAAAAACTCGATGTTCTCAAGCAACACTTTACCAATCAATGGTCTATAACTGAGAACCTGGCTAGGAGAATGAGTGACTACCATGAGCTACAAAATGTAGTAGAGGCATTCAATGTTGAACACAAAATTTTCACTACTTGGTTCATCTATGTGCAAGACCTATTTCCAATAATGCCCTATCCTTGGGATGTTCCCACACTGGCCCACATTTGTGATGCAACATGGACTGTGAACAATACCAAGACTAAGGAGGAGAAGATGAAGGCATTGTTAGACACCTTCCATCTTCCACCAAAAGTTGCAGCTACTGCAGGTCAACCACAACCACCTCAACCACCATGTGCATTCGAAGCAGGAGAAGATCCTTCAGAGCCTAAAGAGACTCCATTACTTAAGATGGTTTGAAGTTCTTCTTCATCTTCACACCATCAAAGGAATTGTGTTTTTCATTTTTGTCCTAGTGTTCAATTTTGTTGTCCTAAACACCAAAATTTTGTAATGATATTAAATCCATACACTCATGCACTTAGTGTTTATTTGTGTTTGTGTATGTTATTAGTTAGTCAATAATCCCATACCTTGCCAAAATTTTGTAAGAAACTTGTTCCTCATTTTGTTTACTCAAGGAAAAATTTTCATTTAGTCGTGGGGGTATGATGAGTTGCACCATGGGTTACATCAACAAGGCCTTGTTGACATGGTCCTATCGACATGGTTGCATCAATATATGATTTGATGTGTTGATGTGATCTCATCGACATAGTGTCTATTTTTGCCTATAAATACATGCTTACCCTGTTGTGTTTATGACATCTTTTAGTTTTGTCATTTAGAAGTTAGAATATTTTTCTAAGTGCTTGCAATAGGATTCAAAGAGTGTATGGATATTTATTTAAGCATTGTTGTACTTGAGCACGGTAGTATGTGTGGCAATAAAGAAGAGCTTTATGATAAACCTTATAGCATTTTGAAATAGATTAATTATATCCTTTATGCATTCAGTATTTTATATAATTTTCTTTAATGCTTTAAGTAATTAAATAATTAATTATGAAATAAATTAAGCTAAATTAAGCTAGATTAAATAGTGATAAATTAAGCACATAAGTACAACCACTTCGAACATATGCTTGGCACTTGGAATCACGATAATGCTTAATGTTTGGTAACCTAGTAGCATTAAATGTGTTTAGGATGTGTACGGTAGGTGGGAATGGATGTTTATGTTAGAATTAGTTAAATGTTAGCTAGTTAGATTAAATTAGCAATTAAATTATTGTATTCATTATTCTTTATTCTTAGGTGACCTAAAACATAAAATGTAAAAATGATAAAAATCATATGCCTCAGTTGCACTTAACCATATCTTTGCATCTCACAAGTGTAATTGGGAAGACAATGATTACGATGGTCAGTTTCACTTCATAGAGACTAATGTATGTAGAAGGCTATAAGTCCACAAAATTTGACCGGATCACGCATGAACACTTAGTGATTCGTATGGTTGGGCGTAGGGTCTATTCGTTGCTCATCAGATACTATTGAAAAGCTAAAGAAGAATCCATTAAGAAAAGACACAAGTTGATAAATACCTATAAGAGGATTCAACAAAGTGGGAAAATAGGGGAGAAAGTCTAGGAGATTGTTCATGTATGTACGATGGAGTGCTATTCCATAGAAGTGGGACATGGCTAGATTCCAAGAAATACACATGTAAATTTAGATAAAGCACTATCTAACCCACTTAATTCTGTCAATGACATCCTCATTAGAGTAAAGTAGAGACACTCGTTAGGACTCATCAATGTAGATTATATAAAAGAGAAGAGGATAGAGAAACGAAGTGAACTAGTAGAAAACAAAAAGAAGTACTAAAAAATAGGAAAGCATGTTAGGGACATCATTAATACGTAAACGATAAGGTGTTGTGTCACAGAAGTCGGACATGGCTAGATCCCTAGAGTTGACATCTTTTTTACCTCAATCATATTCAAATTTCACACTCCTTACGCCACTCTCCACTCAACACTCCCTCATCACATCAAGAAAGAGAAACTTGTTTAGCCTAACTAACACTAAATATGAAGAGGAACAAAAATAGATTAGGAGAGGATATAAGAGGAAGAAGAAAGAAATATAGTATAGGAAGAGTAGAAGTAGTAGCATATGAAAGCAAAAAGTAAAAATGCAATGAGTGAAATAAGACATCATCCATACAACTATCATGAAAATGATGTTATGCCACAAAAGTGGGTTATGACTAAATCCTACATATTGTATGGCTGAAAAGGATGCATATACATGACAAAGTAACCCCTTATTATCCCACTCAATAATACGCTCAATCATACCCTCTCATGAAGTAATGAGATATCAAGACATTCAAAAATCTTAGTGGTTATGCAAAGCACGTAGAGTAGAGTAGGATAGATAGTATAAGGAAAAATAAGAAGAAAATAACTAAAGAAGTAGTTGAAAATGAGTTATAGAGGGGGCTAAAAGATAGCATAAGAAAGTCCAAGAAAAAAATAGAGTTTAGAACAAACCTATTATCCTAACATAGTAAATAGCAAACTATTACTAAGAGAACACTTATTCGATCTTACTCAGGTAGGAAGTTTGGTGCCACAACATGGCTATAAGTGATAATGTTTGAGAAAAATAATTAGATGCTTATTTCTCAAGTCAAAGACCTAGGTTTGAGCTTAGGCACAATCACTTGAAGAGGCTAAGCTTTGTTCATCCACCAACCCTCCCAAGACTCTAGTAAGTGGGATAAGCACTAGAGCTTCAGGTGACAATCTTTATCTTTTTGTGAGTTGACCACTGTATATCTAGATGTTTGTTTGATAAACAAAATATCATCATATAGCCAAATTTTTTATTGACTACATGTTCTATGAGTACATATTGTCATCTAGTTCTAGTTTTGATATCTCTTATCATCATCATTCATAGAGGTGGGGATGTCAAACCTCCTCAAAAATAATAATTAAAAAAATTCAAATTTCAATAGGCCATCAACATAGGAGAAAAACTCTAAAGAGAAAAACCTTACAACCACTAATGTCAACTAATGTCTTTTTATGTTTTAATCCTTACAACCACTATTAAAAAACCTATCCTCTAGATGGAAAAAGGATCAAACCTTATCCTCATTCATAAATACCCTCATGAATTTTCACTTCTTACTAAATGATTTCTTATAAAGATAAGAAGAAAACTCTATTTAAAGAAAAGTGAATGCAATACTGAAAAATTATCATCATCATCATCTTAGTGCCTTTATCCATTTTTAATAAGTTGACTAGTACATTAGGTGAAGGATTTGATGAAGTATTATTGCTTGGCTATGTAATTGATATAATAGTTTTTAAATGTATACTTTTAATCTATCCCCTAGTGGCATGCATTGTAGTATACCCCTGGAATTAAACATGTAAAGTATAGACTATAAGCTACATGTTCTAACCAAGTGAGAAATGCTTCACTAACATATCTAATTTGATGAATAGGAAATGAGAAAGAAAGAGGCATTGAAACTTGAAACTAATGTATTACATGTATCCCTATGACATATCTTACACAAAATTTGCATATTATTTTTAAAGTACTTATTTCTCAAGTCATATAATTTGGGTTTCAGCTTGGGTATAGCCACTCAAAAGAGATTAGACTTTCACTCATCTACTAATTATTCTAGGATTCCACCTTGATAGGATAAACATTGAGCCTCTAGGTGATGATCCTTTTTTAACATGTATACTGATATGTTAGATTTCTTATCCCTTAAAATTGAACTTGTAAGTTGCAAACCACAAGTCATATGGTGTATTCAATTAAGAAATACCTCATTAATAGTATTTACAAATGAAACTTGCATTATCAATCTATAATTTGATCATTCTTGTATTTGTAATTTTACAAATAACATTTACGAGATAACTATATATATTCCTAGGCCCTATAGTCACTAAGAAACTTTAGTACAATGTAAATACAATGTACTAATACTTCAAAGTATAGTTTGAGCTTGCAATGTATTCCACACAAAACAAAGATTTGAACAATACTCTTATTGGCAAGTGGTCAAAAAATAAACTTGTACATTGCACTTGTGCATTGTGCATGCCTTGCACTTTTTACTAATTCATTATTGTTGGCGACTATTTGAAATCACCAATGCTTGATGGTGTTCGGGTCTTTTGATCGAGGGTCATGGGATCGAAGGTGTTCTTCAAACTAGGTTTAGGTGCTTGCTGGTCTCTTGCAACACCAAGGCCTAGATACCTCCAAATAGACTTAGTAGTTATAAAATGAACTAATCGTGAGTATGTGTTTTCTATTGTGAATGTTGAAATGGTTAAGTTATGTATAAAATTGTAATCAGCTATTATAAAAGAGATTCAGCTAACTTTGTCAAATACTGAGTTGTTGAAGATTCCTATTTTGTCTAATCACTTAGTCTATATGGTCCCTATAGTACATTACTTATAACAAATAAAATTTTGCAAAAACATTTGAGCACAATTTTACCAATCTACTCCTAATTTTCCCCAGAGAGAAAATTCCACAAGAAAAATAGAAATAGAGTGAGATTCAATGGACTTAAAAAGAGAAAGAAAAGAAAGCATATTTTTATGAACTCTCAAATATTTAAGCAAGATAAATTGACACAAGGAAACACTTTGTAATAAAGCTATACCAATTCAATCTAACTACGAATTGTCCAAACCCTCTAAGCTCAATAAGCAATTTTATAAATACAATCTTATTATACTACCAAAAATGCTATGTAAATGACAAAGTATGAGTCTCTATTCTGACTAGTTAATAGTTCTCAAAGATTGCATTCAATAAAGCCTTCAAAAAATTTGACAATTTTAGGATTGAAATACCAAGGCAATACACTTTAAAACAATGAAGCTATTTCATTCATCTCAAAATACCAAAGATTTTCCTAGATTCTTTATGCTCAAAATAGGCAATTTTGTTTAAGACATTACTGTTAAATTAGTCTTGAGGCTTTTCAAAAACATAAGCTCTTCTATGACAAATCTTAATAGAAGTCTAATATTACGCAAAAAAAAATCTATAAAGGCAACCTAGTAAAAATTGCAAAATTAAATGCCAAGCACGATACTATCTAAACCATTAGCTAAGTAACTAAAACAAAATGGGAAAAAATGAACTCACAAGATTAAAACAAAGTAGTCAAATTAATGTCTTTAGCAAGCCATCTTACAAGTAATCTTTAATTGTCTTTTTTCCAATTCCTTTCTTTCTTTTAATCTACCTTGAAAGCCCCTTTTATAGTGACTTTAGGATAGTTACAATAATCATGAAAAGTTCAGGTTGGTTACAGATATCTAGGGGATTAATTTATAACCACCCTAGGAAGTTATAACTTCTAAAGAAGTTGTGATAATTTTGAGAAATATATTCCATGGTTGGGAAGTGTCCTCTTAGTTACAAATATCAAATTATATTTCCATAAGAAGTTACAACTTCCATGGGAAGTTTAAACTCTCATAGAAAATAAAGTTATATTTGCCAATTGTCTGGTAGTTATAACCATCCCTTTTTAAATCCATGGTATAAATATATTATAAAAGCCTTTACGGGATTGGCTATGCTATGTGATGCATTTTCAAGTTAAAGAATGTTCAGTGACTAAATTTGTCTTGTAATTTTAAGCAACATTTGTGTAAACTTTATAAATCATAATTTGATATTTTGGCTTAGATAATTCTGGAGGATAAAGTCATAGAAATAATTTAATGGAAAATATGATGCCTACATCAAGCAACATCTATACGAGATTTCTAATAGTGATACCCATGATTGCCCTGCTGCAACCCTTGCACCATTCTCCTATTATTCCTTCATTGAATACTTGAGAGGTTCATGGTTACGCTCATTGTCCTATATCAACATCTATGTCATTACCATTGTCTTGAAATTTAGTGTGTAGCACAGGGGAAAGAAAGAATGTAACTGCAAAGTTCATAGATGAACAAGAATATCATTTTAGGGTTTCATCTTTACAACCAATCTTAAAAACCTTTCATTTGAGAAAGAAAATTGAACATTACATGAAAAGATTAACATTGGATGGAGGGGGAGGAGGCCCTCACCCTATCAATAACTTCAACATAATCAAAAGATATTATCTCCATATCTTGACAAATACCTACAAACAAATTATTGGTAGTTAAAATATCTTGAATATGTTGTCCATTTTGAATATTTAGTATGTAATTGCTAATAGATATACTTCCTTGACATTTTCTATTACCAAAAACCATTTAGAAATCATCTGAATTAACAACAGGTTTCTATGAGACCTTATGAACAAATATTTGTTTTCTCTTACTTATTAAAGAATTCCTTAAAATTGATTTGACTGGAACCTTCCTCAAAGGTATATAAAAGACATTGAAACTCAAGGTTAGTAGTACAACAATGAGATATTAATTTAGTGGTAAGATTTTTGATTTGAAAGTTTTAAGTCATAGGTTAAATTCTAGTAAGTAATGATGAGTTATAAAATTCTAAATTAACTATATATCTTAAGGTGTGATTTGAAAGCTTTAAGTCATAAGTTCAATCATATAAAACAATGCCTAGCTATGAAGTTAAAATTTAACCATATATCTTTGAAACATCTATGTTTTAATTATTTTGGTTTCAACACACCTTGAGTTTTAATTATTTCAATTTCAACATGCCCTAATTTATTTCAATTTCAAAACATCCTAAGTTTTAATTATTTTTGTTTCAACACATCCTGGGTTTTAATTATTTCGATTTCAACACACCCAAATTTACTGTGCAGCATAGGGAAAAGAGAGAATGTAATTGCAAAGTTCATAGATGAACAAGAATACCCTTTTATGGTTTCATCTTTACAACCAATCCTTAAAAACTTTTCATTTGGGGAAGAAAATTGAACATTACATAAAAAGATTAACATTAGGTGAGGAAGAGGAGGCCCCTACCCTATTAATAACATCAACATAATCAAAAGATATTATCTCCATATCTTGATGAATACCTACAAATAAATTATTAGTAGTTAAAATATCTTGAATATGTTGTCCATTTTGAATATTTGATATGTAATTACTAATAAAAAGACTTCCTTGACATTTTTTATTACAAAGAACCATATGGAAACCATCTGAATTAACAACAGGTTGTTGTTGATGTCAACTTCACCCATGCTAGGCATGAGGCCATGATCAACAACATGTAGGTGGAAAGTGGAAATGTCAGTTAAACAACTTAAAGCCTAAAACAATCCATAGATCAACAAAGTACCTCAAGTTTCTCGGTCCGTTCTAAACATAATCAGGAAAACTACTTTTGATTTCTACATCATGGCAATCAATCAAGAAAGAATTTTACAATTACAAAATTAATGGCCCTTACTTCCAAATTAGACAATGATACAACCCAGTCAATTAGGAATATCTCATGACCTACTAGAATTGGGCCATGTAGAATCTATTAGCTGAATTACATCGATCTCACTTTCAAATTGAATTAAAATTCCATGAAGTCAATGCTCTGCTTCTACTAACCTAACGAAATGAATAGATTTTATAGCAATTGACATGGGGGGCTTGATAGAAAAAGCATTTTTTGATCAAGAATTCCAAACACAAAACAATTGCAAATTATTGCAAAAATCAATGAGCAGGGCCCATAGTTGGACCTCAACATTTTGTACCCTCCAGAAGAATGAGCTTTCATGGCTACCAAAGCCCTCAAACCACACCCCAAATACTCATTTTTGGACTTATCTAGAAGGAGATTTTGCATAGGAACTATCCATGGCAGAAAGGTTATTTATCTTAGATGTGGTGTGGGACTAATGAATGAAGCAATAGTGACTTAGCGATGGCTGATCTGTTCAAGGTGGTGAAGAACATGATGGTAGTTACGCTAGACATGGGGTAGTGGATCTGCAGAACATGGTGGATGGCAGGAGTTACGTTAATGGTCATGCAGAGATGTGGTGGCGGTCATCATGGGGAGTCATGGATGGTGCATGATTGCAATAACCGGTGGGTCGTAGACAGTGGGGTCATTCCCTCTTCAGTGGTAAGCAGAGGCCTATTAAAGGGAGGTGCTCCCTCAACCAAGAATCATCAAATCTAGGGCCCAACCAAGAAACCAGCAAATGGTGATTTCTTTCTTTTTTGCACTGCAATGGCTAGCCTTCTCTCTCTCCCTGCCCAGCAATGCATGTGGTAGATGATGCCAAGGCATCAGTAGGAGACGGCAACAACAATTGTAGGCACATAAGTTGTGAGGTGTCTGAGCTATGGTAGGGATGCATAATGAGACATGGAACCGACACGCAGGCAATGCACAGCGATAGACGGTGATGTACATGGAAGCATGTTGTCACAAAGGGATCTCCCTTCTCCAAAATCAGTAGATGGGAATTAGGGGCTACCCTCTCCTCTCTCTACATTAGCGGCAATGGAAAACAATGGTCGACATCAGCTATAGGTGGTAGCAGTTACATGATGTCCTCTGGCCTCTCTCCTCCCTTCTTTTCTTGTGATAGTGGCAAGTGGTAGATGCAGCATGCATCAAAAGTGTCAACAATGATAATCATTCTCAAAGCAGATAGCAGTGGCATCCCTCTATCTACAAATCTGAATAAATCACTATAGTAAGGTTCTCTCTTCTTTCTCTCTTCGGTAACAATGAAGCTACAACAAGAGGCCTCCCTAGATTTTCTACCACCAACAATACGTAGTGTCATAGACAATAGCAAGGTGCGTGGCAGTGAAATACCAAACAAATATTCCTCTCTCTCTCTCTCTCTCTCCACAACAGCAACAACTATAACAGCAATGACAAAGAGGCAGCACATCCCCACAACAGGCTATCTCTCTCTCTCCCTCTTCGATGGCGATCAAGGCTTTCCTGCTTGACAATGGGCACCATCGACAACAACGAACCAATGGCAGCAATGGGAGACTAGGGGAAAAATTAAATTTACTGTATTTTAATTTAGTCTGGAAATTCAAGACTATTACTCAAAGTCCTTGATTTTTCAGTTTAATTTATTTGTTGAAACATCACATAGCCCTCTCCAGCTGAGACTACCCCTAGGTTTCCATACCAATACAAGAGGCACTCTAGGTGATAGTCTCCTCAAACGAGTTTTTTCCCCAAGTGTTGGTGCATCCAAAATTCATGCAACACCTTTTGGAGTTAGAAGGAGGGCTATTTTTCCAAACTTTGTTTTTCCCTATCAATTTTTCTTGTCATTTTTCTTGTTCCTAACTTCAATTTCAACATTTTTTTTACTAAAATCTCTATTTTTAGCCCTTTGTTTTGAAAAATCTTTTGCTTTATTTTCTAAGAATTTTTGAGCCCTTTATTTTCTGATATCAAAAGTTTGTTTCCTAAAAATTTTCGACTCTCATCATCCATTTCTAATCCTTTTTTTTAAAACCCTAATTTTCTAATCCCATTTTCAAATTTGATTTTGGCAATCCTTACCTTAGTCCTAACTTTGGTGAGGTGGTTTTTTTTAATTTATTTTTCTAACATTTTGCATTTCATCATTTTCCTTTTAAATTTTATAAATATTATAATTTCATGCATTTATTTCTTTCAAAAAAAATTTAATAGCATATTTTTTAAAAAATTATTATTACAATATTTCTTTTCTTTTTATGCAATGTTATAATTTTATTTCAACATTCATATTTTATAATTTTTTTATTTTATGAGCAAACTCTCCTCTCCCCCTAACCGACCAACTACCTGTAACTTTACATTAAGAAAATAATGAGCTTCATGTTTCCCAAGTTTTATCCCTAGGAGAACTCGTACTAGGATGGTAGGCAATCAACCCCTGGCTCCCTTAGTGAGCAATCCCTTTAACTTTGCCAATTATCATGACATCCCAAAATCACTCCAAAACATAAACTTGTTCTATGATCCCAAAATCCTTACTAATGATGCCCACCAACATATACAATGTTTTGAAACCTTACTAGGGATCCATAACACTGTACCAAATGACGTAGTGTGTAGGGTATTTGTCATAACTTTTAGCAGCAAAGCCACCCAATGGTTTTTGATGCTCCCTACTACCTCCATCAACTCATGCCAAGAATTTAAAAATAAGTTCCTAATTTAGTTTGACAAATTCACTAGCTCAGCCATAGCATCACGTAACTTCACAAGCTTAAACAAGCTACCTGGGAAAAATTTCTAGGATTACAATCTAAGGTTACTTCATCAACTTGCCTATGTGCCAAATGAGATGCATTCAAAACCTGGTGGCATCCTCAATTTTTACTTGTCCATCATTGATCCATTCTTTGCCTATGTCATCAAATCTGATCCTAATATAATAGAAATATAAGGAGCGATGGCTAAAGCCATTGAGTTAGAAAAATTTACCCTCATGAATAGTATTCAAACCCAATTTGGAATGATGAGGCATTAGCAACCCTATGCAACCTATTCCTCTACCTTTACCAACTTTTCCAATGACCAATACTATATTCCAAACTCCCACTCCCCTTCAAATGACTCAACGTATATATAGTTGTTTTCAAGGTCACACATCTTCTTCATTCCTACCATCTAACACTGGTTTAAATGATGATGAATCAAAGGCCTTAATTCAATCTAGCATAAACCCAAACGATATATGTAATCCTGTTAAACCCCCAACTCAAACTCAAAATTAGATGACTTAGATATTAACTTCACTTTAGAAACTTTCAAATGAAGTAGTTGAACTAAAGCAGAACAACAACAAGGATCCTGTATAATCTGAAAAGCCAAGTACATCAATCAATGATGACTATTATTGTCTCCATAACATGAGGCAACATTTTGAGAGGACTTGTCCTCAATTTTTAGCACTACATGATGATAATGCCCAAAGTCAACAAAATGGAAAACCCCCAATTATGGTTTGTAATGTACCTCACGAAACAAAAAATGAAGAGGTTTCCTCATTGCAATAAGTTATGGTAAGCAACCCCAACCCACATAACACTCACTATCATAGACTTAGTGACATTGTGAACGCCACACAGCAACAAACTAGGAATAATCCTTATACTCCTCCAAATAGAAGAGTTCCTAGTCAAAACAATAGAAACAACCAAACCAAGTCAACCCAAGTAAATGCCCCACCCTTGCCAAACTCCCCTTCTCTACCTAGAACAATCCCACCTCAACAAGAAGCCAAAGACGTGCATAAGATTTATGATTTGGTTGAGGATTTGAAAAGAGTTAAAGCCAACATTTCGATGTATGATCTCCTACACTTTAATAAAATGAAAGAAGTGATTCAGAATATAGTTCATACACCTAAAATTGAAAAAGAAAAATCCCCAATCCCTGAAAGGCAAGTTCACTTCACAAAATTTCCTAACGCATTATCAATACAAAACACAAACAATTCCATGATGAGCAATAAAGAGAAACCTCTTTTTCTAACAACTCTGATTATTTTAGGAAAGAATGTTTATAATTGTTTGATGGATTCTAGAGCAATCATTAGTGCCATGCCACTTTAGGTATGTAAAACCTTAGGAGCATAGATGCTACCACAAAATGAGAAGTGTAATACAACTCAATGGGTCTAATGTACCTATAGTAGGGTCATTAAAACAAGTGAAAGTGCAACCTAAATAATACTCTACATTTACATGTTACATGGATATCTTAGTGGTTAATATGTCATCCACTTAGGGTGTGCTCTTATCTAGGACTTTTAGAGCCAAGTTTTGGGGCTTCTTTAGGTCAAATTTCTTTATTAATCCCTATCAAAGGAAAATCTAAATATAGGATCATACCAAGAAAGCCTTTCTACAAACAAATAGTTACAACATTTGATCAACAAAACCAGTCTTTGAAAAATCAAAACACTAACCTTTATGTTGGAGTTATTCAGGTTGAGTGTGGAAAACATGATATAAATGACCATGTGAGTGAAATTACAAAAATAAATTCTTTTTCTCATACAAATTCCACCCAACCCTATCAACTTTTAGAGAAGGTGAAGAAATCTATGAAGACATCTTACCTTATCATCAACATGATGGAAAGGAATTTCTTCTGGGTGACCCACCACCTTTAAGGGAGGAAAAAGACATAAATGAGATCCTATCCCTTAAAACATTAGAAGGTGTGCAAAACTGTGATGACATATCCATTGAACATGTTCCTAAAGAAGCTATATTCGATGACCTACAAAAACCTAGACTTGTTAGACCTAAGATTGGAACTTATATGAAAGAAAAACTTCATGAACTTCTAGGATCTAAAAGTATTCATCTTATGAAACATTCAAATTTAGTGCCTGATAGAAAACAAACAAGCAAATTAATATTATGTCTTGATCATCAAAAAATTGTTAAAAGATGGCTTAAGAAGAAACATGCAGGTAAAGTCTTTAAGATAGGAGACCTAGTCCTAAAAAGATGTAGAGCATTTGGTCAAGCAAGTCTTCAAAGTAAGTTCTTTCCTATGTGGTCAAGCCCATTCTGAGTTACAGATGTCATTGAACCCAATGTGTACAAAATTGCTGATGTGCAAGAACATAAGTTACATATGAACTTTAATGCATTTCATCTAAAGCATTTCTACTTAGGTGCCCTATGTGGACACCTGGTAGATCCTTATTTGCATGTTTTCTTTCCCCTCGTCATGCATTTCATTTGTAGATAGTTACATTTGCATATTTTCTTTACTTTTCATCATCTCTTTTTTTTTTGAATATTGGCTTTGATTTGATTTGTGCTTTTCATATTATTTTAATAATCATTATGGTCATTTAAGTTACTAGGTATTGGTTCATCATAACTCCATTGGAAAATAATGCAAGTATAATGCTTTATATATCCTATTACTATTACATGAAATCTCCTTTATATTTTATATTTGAATAATACTATGATTCTTCCCCATCTATTCCAAGGTTTTAGTTTTATTTGTTATGTCGGATTATGGAGGACAGGATTTATGCTAACTTATCATGTTATCATCATGATCATGTGAGTGTAGGATACGTGATGTTGGAGAATGGTTAGCCATAATCACTAGGTGACCTTGGAAAATGTCATTTTCCCTCTCATAAGCCCCAGCCTTCAAGTGTGATGATCCATGGCTATCCTTTGAACAACAATGTGAAGTGTGTTCATCTCCACTTGAGAATCCTTAGCCACCTAGGAAACCAGCTATGATGCCATCAAATTGTACTTAAAGGCACATACATGAGGATTGAACTGCACCATGCGCAAAGTTCTAAAAGAACCATGTTCTTTGGTAGTGCAGCTAATCGGCTAGACTCGTGTTGGAATTCCTACCTTAAGAATGAACTACATCATGAGCAAATTTTCTTCAAAAAAAAAAGAAAAAAAAAGGAATGAAGACTGTGTTCATTGAAGTGTAATAAGTTTTTGAGTGCAATGGGGTCCAGTAACAATCCTCACCCTAGCCTCCATTCCCCTTTTAAACCTATTTTTCTAAAATTCAAAAAGAGAGAGCAAATAATCCCTTTTCACCCATTCCCTTTTAAAATGTTAGAAAAAAAGGGTCCCAAGGAAAATTTTGTCAATTTGTCCATTTTGTGATGTTTTCAATTCTCTATTTATTTCATTTCCTTTTAAAATTTCATGGTTTTTGTTATCCTTACACTTGCATACAATTAAAGTTTGGGCGCTAAGTGTTGATGTCAACCTCGCCCATGCTAGGCATGAGGCCATGATCAACAACATGTACATGGAAAAGTGGAATCATCAGTTAAATGGCTCAAAGCCTCAAACAATCCATAGATCAACAAAGTGCCTCAAGTACCTGGGTCTGTTTTGAACATAATCAAGAAAACTGCTTTTGATTTCTAGATCATGGAAGTCAACCAAAAAAGAATTTTACAATTATAAAATTAATGGCCCTCATTTCCAAATTAGACAATGATACGACCCAATCAGTCAAGAATATCTCATGACCTACCATAATTGGGCAATATAGAATCTATTAGCTGAACTACATCGATCTCACTTTCAAAAAGAATTATAATTTCATGAAGTTAATGCCCTACTTCTACTAACCTAAAGAAATGAATAGATTTTACAATAATCGACATGGGAGGCCTAATAGAAAAAGCACTTTTTGATCAAGAATTCCATATGCAAAACAACTGCAAATTGTTGCAAAAATCAATGAGCATCATTGGACCTCATCGCTGTGTACCCTCCAAAAGAACAAGCTTTCATGGCTATCAAAGCCACTAAACCACATCCCAAATACCTGTTTGTCGACATATCTAGAAGGAGATTTCGCATAGGAACTATCCATAGCAGAAAGGTTATTTATGTCAAATGTGGTGTGGGAGTGATGAATATAGCAGCAGCAACTCAGTGATGGCCAATCTATTCAAGGTGGTAAAGAACATGGTGGCGGTTATGCTAAACATGGGGTAGTGGATGTGAAGAACATGGTGGATGATGAAAGTTACATGGCTGGTCATGCAAAGACATGGTGGTGGTCATGGTGGGGAGTTACGGGTGGTGCGTTGTTACAATAATCGACAAGTGGCAAACAGCCGGGTTGTTCCCTCCTTAGTGGTAGGAAGAATCCTATTAAAGGGAGGAGCTCCCTCAACCAAGGATCATTGGATCTAGGGACCAACCAAGAAACTAGTAGACGATGGCTTCTTTCTTTTTTGTGCTGCAACAAGTAGCCTTCTATCTCTCCTTGGGAAGCAACGTGCACGATAGGCAATGCCAAGGCATCAATAGGAGTTGACAACAATAGCAACAAGCATGCAAATGACAAGGTGCATAAGGTATGGTAGGCATGCATGGCAAGGTGCATAGGTGGGATGTAGGTGATGTAAGCACAATGGCAGATGATGGTGTACGTGGCAATGCATTGCCAAAGAGGGGTCTTCCTTCTTCCAAATCAGCAAAGGGGAATCATGAATCAACCTCTCCTCTCTTTGCAACAGCAGTAGTGGTAGACGATAATCATTGTTAATTGTAGGTGGCAGTGGTTGCATAATGTCCTCCAGCCTCTCTCCTTCCTTCCCTTTCTCATGACGGTGACAAGTGGCAAACACGGTGTGCATAAGAAGTGTCGGTTGCAGCAATAAATCCCAAAGCAAACAACAACGGCATCCCTCGCTCTACAAATCTAAACTAATGACTGCAAGAGGGTTCTCTCTTCTTTCTCTCTTTAGCAATGATGAAGCTACAACAAGTGGCCACCCTAGGTTTTCTATCACCAATGATAGGTAGCATGGTAGGCAATGAAGAGGCATGTGGTGGTCGAACACCGGATAGATCTCCCTCTCTTTCTCTCCACAACAACAACAACTGTAGCAATAGTGATAAAAAGGTAGCACATCCCCACAGTGGGCTATCTCTCTTGCTCCCTCTTCAGCAGTGATTAGGATTTTCCTACCTAGCAGTGGACACCACCAGCAACAATGGATCAATGATAGCAACCGGAGACCAAGGAAAAATTTAAATTTACTATATTTTGATTTAGTCTAGAAGTTTAAGATAGTTACTTAAAGTTCCCAATTTTCTAATTTAATTTATTTTTTTAAACATCATGTAGCCCTCTCCATCTTAGACTACTCCTGGGCTAATGTACCCATACGGGAGGCACTCGAGATGATAGTCTCTCAAACAAGTTTTTTCCCCGAGTGTTGGTGCATCCAGAATTTATGCATCAATAATTTCTGTGATACCTTATGAATAAATATTTGTTTTCTCTTAGTTATTAAAGAGTTCCTTAAAATTGATTTGATTGGAACCTTCCTCAAAGGTATATTAAAAACATTGAAACTTAGGGTTGGTAGTACAACAATGACATGTTAATTTAGTGGTAAGATTTTTGATTTGAAAGTTGTAAGTCATAGGTTAAGTTCTAGTAAGCAATGCTAAGTTATAAAATTCTAATTTAACTACATATCTTAAGGTGTGATTTGAAAGCTTTATGTAATAAGTTCAATCATATAAAACAATGCCCAATTATAAAGTTAAAATTTAACCATATATCTTTGAAACATCTATGTTTTAATTATTTTGGTTTGAACACATCCTAATTTATTTTAGTTTTAAAATGCCCTAAGTGTTAATTATTTCAATTTCAACATGTCCTAATTTAGTGTGCAACATAGGGAAAAGAGAGAATGCAATTGCAAAGTTCATAGATGAACAAGAATATCTTTTTAGGGTTTCATCTTTACAATCAATCCTTAAAGACCTTTCATTTGGGAAAGAAAATTGAACATTACATGAAAAGATTAACATTGGGTGGAGGGGGAGGAGGCCCTCGCCCTATTAATAATATCAACATAATCAAAAGATATTATCTCCATATCTTGACGAATACCTACAAACAAATTATTAGTAGTTAAAATATCTTGAATATGTTGTCAATGTTGAATATTTGGTATGTAATTATTAATACATAGACTTGCTTGATGTTTTTTATTATGAAGAACCATTTCAGAAACCATATGAATCAACAATAGATTTCTGTGAGACCTTATAAACAAATATTTGTTTTCTCTTAGTTATTAAAGAATTCTTTAAAATCAATTTGAATAGAACCTTTCTCAAAGGTATATAAAAGACATTGAAACTCAAGGTTAATAGTACAACAATGAGATATTAATTTAGTGATAATATTTTTGATTTGAAAGTTTTAAGTTATAAGTTCAATCGTATAAAACAATGCCTAGTTATAGAGTTAAAATTTAACCATATATCTTTGAAACATCTATGTTTTAATTATTTTAGTTTCAACATGCCCTTAGTTTTAATAATTTAAATTTCAACACACCCTAATTTATTTTAGTTTCAAAATGCCCTAAGTTTTAATTATTTCGGTTTCAACACATCCTAGGTTTTAATTATTTCAATCTCAACACGCCCTAATTTAGTGTGTAGCACAGGAAAAGAGCAAATGTAACTGCAAAGTTCATAGATGAACAAGAATAAATTTTTAGGGTTTCATCTTTACAACCAATCCTTTTAAATGTTTTTGATTCTCTATCTGTTGCATTTCCTTTTAAAATTTCATGGTTTTTTTTTTATCCTTGCACTTGCATGCAATTAAAGTTTAGGGGATAAGTGTTGATGTCAGCCTCTCCCATGCTAGGCACGGTGCCATGATCAACAACATGTAGGTGGAAAAGTGGAATCGTCAATTAAATGACTCAAAGCCTCAAACAATTCGTAGATCAACAAAATGCCTCAAGTTCCTAGGTTCGTTCTGAACATAATCAGGAAAACTGCTTTTGATTTCTAGATCATGGCAATCAACCAAGAAAGAATTTTACAATTACAAAATTAATGGCCCTTACTTCTAAATTAGACAATGATATAACCTAGTTAGTTAGGAATATCTCATGACCTAGCAAAACTGGGCCATGTAGAATCTATTAGTTGAACTACATTGATCTCACTTCTAGAAAGAATTAGATTTTCATGAAGTCAATGCCTTGCTTCTACTAACCTAAAGAAATGAATAGATTTTATAGTAATTGACATGAAGGGGGTTGATATAAAAATCACTTTTTGATCAAGAATTCCAGACACAAAACAATTGCAGATTATTGCAAAAATCAATGAACAGGGCCCATAGCTAGGCCTCAACACTATGTACCCTCCAAAAGAACAAGCTTTCATGGCTGCCAAAGCCCTCAAACCACATCCTAAATACCCGTTTGTGGATTTATCTAGAAGGAGATTTCACATAGGAACTATCCATGGAAGAAAGGTTATTTGTGTCAGATGTGGTGTGGGACTGATGAATGCAACAACAGTGACTCAATGATGGTCAATCTATTCAAGGTGGTGAAAAACGTGGTGGCAATTATGCCAGACATGGGGTAGTGGGTGTGAAGAACATGGTAGATGATAGGAGTTACGTGGATGTAGAGACATGGTGGCGGTCATAGTGGGGAGTTATGGGTGGCATGTGGTTGCAATAACCAATAGGTGGTGAATAGTGGGGTTGTTCCCTCTTTGATGCTGAGCAGAGGCCTATTAAAGGGAGAAGCTTTCTCAACCAAGGATCATCAAATCTGGGGACTAGCCAGGAAACCAGTAAATAGTAGTTTCATTCTTTTTTGCACTGTAGCAAGCACCCTACTCTATCTCCCTGGGTAGCAGTGCATGTCGTAGGCGATGTGGAGGTGTTAGTAGGAGCCAACAGTAGCAGCATCAGGTGCACAAATGGTGAGGCATGGGAGCTATGGTAGGCATGCATGGTGAGGTGTGTGAGCAGTATGCAGGAGATGCAAGAAACGCACGATGACAAATGATGGTGTATGTGGTAGTGTGTTGCCATAGAGGGGTCTCCCTTCTCAAAAATCAGTAGAGGGGAATCAAGGGCCAGCCTCTCCTCTCTCTACAATAGAAACAATTACAGACAATGGTAAACTTCAGCTATAGGTGGCAGTGGTTGCATGATGACCTCTAATCTCTCTCCTTCCTCTCCTTCTCCATGACAACAATAGTCATGGCATGCATCAGAAATGTCAACTGTTGTAGTCACTCCCAGAGTAGACAATAGCAGCATCCCTCTCTTTATAGATCCAAACCAGTGACTACAACAAGGCTCTCTCTTCTTTCTCTCTTTGGTAATAGTGAAGCTACAACAAGCGACCTCCCTAGGTTTTCTGCCATCAACAGTAGGTAGCATCATAGGCGACGACGAGGCATCTAGTGGTAAAACACCAAATAGATCTCTCTCTCTCTCTCTCTCTCTCTCTCTCTCTCTCTCCATGGTAACAAACACTATAGTAGCAATGGTAGAGAGGCAACACACCCCATAGCAGGTTATCTCTCTCTCTCCCTCTTCAGTGACAGTTGGGGTTTTCTTGCCCAACAATGGGCACCACCGGTAGCAACAAACTAGCAACAACAATGGGAGACTAGGGAAAAATTTAAATTTAATGTATTTTGATTCAGTTTGAAAATTTAAGATAGTTACTTAAAATCCCCAATTTTCTAGTTTAATTTATTTGTTGAAACATCACATAGCCCTCTCTGATTGAGACTACTCCCAAATTTCTGTACCAATACAAGAGGCACCTTAGGCAATAGTCTACTCAAACAAGGTTTTTCCTTGGGTGTTGGTGCATCCAAAATTTATGCATCAACATCTTTTGGTGCTATGATGAGGGCTATTTCTTCAGCCTTTATTTTTCCATATCAGTTTTTCTTGTTATTTTTCTTTTTCCTAACTTGTTTCCTGAACCAATTTCAACACTTTTTTTTGCTAAAATCTCTATTTTCAGCCCTTTGTTTTGAAAAATCTTTTGCTTTATTTTTTGAGAATTTTTTAGCCCTTTATTTTCTAATCTCAAAAGTTTTTTTCCTAAAAATTTTTTAGTCTCATCATCCATTTCTAATCCTTTTTTAAAAAACCCTTATTTCCCAGTCCCATTTTCATATTTGATTTTGGCAGTCCTTAACTTAGTCCTGACTTTGGTTAGGTGGTTTTTTTAAAAAAATTATTTTTCTAAAATTTTACATTTCATCATTTTCCTATTAAATTTTTTAAATATTACAATTTCATGCATTTATTTCTTTGAAAAAAAAATTGTAATAGCATATTTTATTTTTTTTCTTTAAAAAAATATTATTGAAATATTTCTTTTTTTTATGTCATGTTATAATTTTATTTTAACATTCATATTTTATAATTTTTTTACTTTATGAGTGAACTCTCCTCTACCCCTAACCAACCAACTGCCTGTCACTTTACATTAAGGAAATAATGAGCTTCATGTTTTCCAAGTTCTATCCCTAGGAGAACTCAAACTAAGATGGCAAGCAATTAGCCCCCAGCTCCCTTGGTTAGCAACCCCTTTAACTTTGCTAATTATCATGACATTCCAAAATCACTACAAAATAGAAACTTATTCTACGATCCCACAATCCCTACTAGTAATACTTGCCAACATATACAATGTTTCAAAACCTTAATAAGGATCCATAACATTGTACAAAATGATGTAGCATGTAGGGTATTTGTGACAACTTTTAGTAGTAACACCACCCAATGGTTTTTGATGCTCCCTAATGCCTCCATCAACTTATGGCAAGAATTTAAATATAAGCTCCCAATTCAGTTTGACATGTTCACTAGCTCAGCCATAGCATCAAGCAACTTCACAAGCTTTAGAAAGCTACCTAGGGAAATTGTCTGGGATTACAACATAAGGTTCCTTCATCAACTTACCTATGTGCCAAATGATATGCGTCCACAACCTAGTGGCATCCTCAATTTTTACTTGTCCACCATTGATCCATTCTTTGCCTATGTCATCAAACCTGATCCTAACCTAACAAAAATACAGGGAACAATGGCTAAAGCCATCGAGTTAGAGAAAATTGCCCTCATGAATAGTATTCAAACCTAATTTGGGATGATGAGCATTAGCAACCCTATGCAACCTAGTCCTCTACCTTTACCAACTTTCCCAATGACCAATACTATGTTCCAAACTCCCACTCCCCTTCAAATGACTCAACCTACAGATAGTTGTTTTCAAGGTCCCACATCTTCTTCATTCCTACCATCTAAAATTGGTTTGAATGATGACCAATAGAAGACCTTAATTCAATCTAGCATGAACCCAAATGGGATATCTAATCCCATTGCACCCCCAACTCAAACTCAAAATCAGATGACCTAGATATTAACTTCACTTCAAAAACTTTCAAATGAAGTAGTTCAACTAAAGCAGAACAACAACAAAGGTCCTATACAATTTAAAAAGCCAAGTACATTAATCAATGACTACTATTGTTGTCTCCATAACACAAGGCAACATTTGAGAGGGCTTGTCCTTAATTTTTAACACTATATGGTGATAATGCCCAAAGTCAACAAAAAGGGAAACCCCCTGTTATGGTCCTTAATGTACCTCATGAAATAGAAAATGAAGAGGTTTCCTCATTGGAACAAGTTATGTTAAGCAAGTCCAACCCACATAACACTTGCTATCATAGACTTAGTAACATTGTGAATACCACATAGCAACAAACTAGGAATAATCCTTATACTCCTCCAAATAGAAGAGTTCCTAGTCAAATAAATACAAACAACCAAACTGAGTCATCCAAAGTAAATGTCCCGCAATGGCCAAACTCACCTTCTCTACCTAGAAGAGCCCCACCTCAACAAGAAGCCAAAGATGTACATAAGACTTATGATTTGGTTGAGGATTTGAAAAGAGTTAAAGCCACCATTTCGATGTCTGATCTCCTACACTTTAATGAAATGAAAGAAGTGATTCAAAATATAGTTCATACACTTGAAACTAAAAAATAAAAATTCCCAATCCTTAAAAGTCAAGTTCACTTCACAAAAAGTCCTAATGCATTATTAATATAAAATGCAAACAACTCCATGATGAGCAATAAAGAGCAACCTCCTTTTCGAACAACTCTGATTATTTTGGGAAAGAATGTTCATAATTGTTTGATGGATTCTAGAGCAACCATTAGTGTCATGCTACTTGAGGTATGTAAAACCTTAGGAGCATGGACGCTACCACAAATGAGAATTATAATACAACTTGATGGGTCTAACGTACCTATAGCAGGGTCATTAAAAAAAGTGAAAGTGCAACTTGAACAATACCCTACATTTTACATGTTACACGGATATCTTAGTGGTTGATATATCACCCACTTATGGTGTGCTCTTATCTAGGACTTTTGAATCCAAGTTTGGGGGCTTCTTTAGATTAGATTTCTTAGAATTATTAATCCTTATCAAAGGAAAGTCTAAATATGTGCTCATACCAAGAGAGCCTTTCTATAAACTAGTTAACCTTTGATCAGCAAAACCAATCTTTGAAAAATCAAAACTCTAACCTTTATGTTGGAGTTATTGAGGTTGAGTATGGTGAACATGTTATAAATGACCATGTGAGTGAAATTACAAAAATAAATCCTTTTTCTCATATAGATTCCTCCCAACCCTATCAAACTTCTAAAGGAGGTGAAGAAATCTATGAAGACATCTTACCTTATCATCAACATGATGGAAAGGGATTACTTCTGGGTGATCCACCACCTTTAAGGGAGGACAAAGACATAAATGAGACCCTATCCCTTAAAACATTAGAAGGTGCACAAAACGTTGATGAGATATCCATTGAACATGTTCCTAGAGAAGCTATATTCGATGACCTACAAAAACCTAGACATGTTAGACCTAAGATTGGAACTTATATGAAAGAAAAAGTTCAAGAACTTCTAGGATCTAAAATTATTCATCTTATGAAACATTCAAATTTAGTTCCTGATAGAAACAAACAAGCAAACTAAGATTATGTCTTGATCATCGAAAAATTGTTAAACGATGGCTTGACAAGAAACATGCAGGTAAAGTCTTTAAGATAGGAAACCTAGTCCTAAGAAGAGGTAGAGCATTTGGTTAAGCAAGTCTTCAAAGTAAGTTCTTTCCTATGTGGTTAGGCCCATTCCAAGTTACAGATGTCATTGCCCCTAATGTGTACAAAATTGCTAATGTGCAAGAACATAAGCTACATAGGAACTTTAATGCATTTCATCTGAAGCATTTCTACTTAGGTGCCCCACGTGGACACCTGGCATATCCTTAGTTGCATATTTTCTTTCTCCTCACCATGCATTTCATTTGTATATAGTTGCATTTGCATATTTTCTTTGCATTTCATCATCTCTTTCTTACCATATTGGCTTTGATATTGTACTGACCGAAATCGTCGGGGTGACGCTGGAAGGGAAAAACACACGCCGAAAGATTATTAGAGAGACACAGCCAACCATGCCTTTGAGTGAGGGTAACCTGGAAAAGAAAAAATAAAGGTAGAGTGCCTTGGATGATCTACATGTAAATCAACCAAGGACTTTCCTGAGCGTAAGTTATGGCTTACGCTAGGGTTATTATAACTAGTAACGTATGAAATGTAAATAGAGTGTAACCGCGAGGGTGTATATAGAAGCATAAAACAGATAAAAAAATAGAGCAAGCAATGTAATGGAAGGTAATAATGAATTATATTTTATTGCTTAAACAAGGATGTGCATTGTTCAAAGCGTAGTTACGTGTGTGGATGGCAAGTCAAGCACTAAGCCCTGGAGTGATGTGCTTACAGGTGCTTGGATGCTGGGAGTCACGTGTACCTAAGCGTCCAAAGTTGCCAGTCAATGCTCCCTAAGCCATCAACCTTCAAAATTGTCAACCCCCATTTATGTGAATGGATGGGGTATTTATAAGGTTTAGCTAGGCTCGAGTGCAGAATTCATGGATGGAATCAACGGCTGAGAAATGAGAAGAAAATGAATCATGTGAAAAGTGTCTAATGGACAACTGCGTATGAGTTGGACTTGCGTGGGCAGCCTACATTTTTAACTGGATGCACTATATCTAACAACGTGTATTGGCTTATATAAGCTAGCTTACGCTCATATAAGCAGATACAATTTGGAACGTAAGAGTTTGACAAGCTCACAAATGGTGAAAATTTACAAAAACGATACTGTACAATAAGAAAAATTGACTCCAGCTCGCTTGGAACCTCTCGATCTATGGATTGACTATTGCAGGATGCTGATGTGAGTGGTTTTGTGGCTCTTTGAGGTATTTCTATTTTTCAAAAGCTTCCAACATGAGTTTATTTTGTCTCGGCGTGTCCTCAACATGTGTTTGGCATGCTTTTGACCAGGCGTGATTAGTACTCACGCTGTACTCACGCTGCCAACATGACCTCAACGTAACCTGATGAAAATGACACATTTCACACCAACTTTTGACCCTTGAAGACTGTTCTTTGAGTGCAACAATTGCCTGACTGTGTTTGACCCTGAGAGTGAACTGCATGTTGAAAACTGAGCCTGGGTGTGCCTTGATTCGAGCCACTTTTGGTAGCTCACGCTGGACTCACGCTGTTAGCGTGACCTCAGCGTGAGCTTAGCGTAAGTGACAAAATCTTTGCAATTTTGGACCTAAAGTCTGGAATTCTAGAGGCTAGGACTTGAAGTAGTCATCAATGGACATTGAGGATGACTTGCACCTTTGAAGTCAAACCATTTTGACTCAGTTTTGAGGCTCTTGGATTCTCTCACACTGTACTCACGTTGCCAGCATGACCTCAGCGTGACCTAGGAAAATTTGTGCAATCTGGCCCAAAATCTGAACTCCCGAATGCTGAAACTTGAAGTGAACAACATTGGCCCTATGAAGATGACTTGCACCCTTAGATTGGACCATCTTTGACTTGATCTTGAAGTCGTTGGAGTTGCTCACGCTGAGGGCAAGCTAGCTTGACAAGCTGAGTGTGACTTTCATGCCTTAGTCAAATTTTTGTCTCCCAAAAGCTCAAAAAGCTCTGAGTTGTTCTCATTTCAAAGTGTTAGGCCAAAATTAGTGGTGTTTCATTGGCCCCTCTTTGTTAACGTCTGGAGGAATCCACCCAAGAGGCATCGACAAAGAAGTACAAAACACCATGACCAAACACGTACCAAGCATTGTCTGTCGACCCCTGGTTGGATGTCATCGCACCTTTCTCAAAAGTACATGGAATTGGGAAAATGTGGTTCAAGATATAAGGAAATTGGTTGTAACCAGGGGAAGTTAGGAGTTGATCAAGGGTTGTAATTGCTGTTGGAATTATGGGAGAGGAATGCTCTCACGTGAACAAGTAATATTTTTGGTCCTTTTTGGTAGCTAGTGTTTAGCAAACTCGAAACCAAGACATAGGAGTTGCGTTCTTTAGAGAAATGGGAATCTTGTAAAGTGTTTACGGGAGCTCATTGTAAACAGCCAAATCCATGCAATGATGTGCAACATGATCATTTGAGACATCAGTGTAACTATTTTTCTAAGACAATTGCCTTCCTGCCTAGGCCTTGTATGAGAAGAGCCAATGGTCTTTGGTCTATGATGTCCATGAGGTCATGAAGACCTTTTCCGTACATTTTTCTCTTTGATCTTTTGTTCTTTTTTTTCTTTTTCTTTGTTTTTCTTTTTTGTTTTTTTTCTTTTCTGTTTATTTTTCTTTTCTTTTTTGTTTTTATTTTTTTGTACTTTTTGGAACAACTTACTTTCAGTGCTATACTCATGCTCATGCATTTGCATTTGTATCATGTATCGTGTACTGTGTTTTGCGTTGCAATTGCTTAGAGAATCACAATGTGCAATAGTGTATCAAGAGCTTTGGGATGAGTAGAATGTATCAAAGGGGTGTAATTGAATAGGATAAGGGGAACATGATGGGGAATAGGGAATGTATCAGGAGTCGGGAATGTACTTATGAACGGATTGATTAACCCAGTTGCGTGCGTTAGGAAGAATGTGATACCTTATCGTCATGATGAAGTGCATTTGTGTGTGAATACCTTAGGCATGTCATCTTGCAAACACAACTCCAAGAAGATAAGAAAGCCACAAATGATTCAATTAACTAAGTACTTTAAACTTGAATACAACCAAAGAGATGGAGCCACTGTGTGCAATTTCAAAGTAGATAGAATCATGAACAGCATCAGCTTCATCAGGGTCCATGAGACAAATTATGCAACAAGTCTTTATAGAGCATGTACAGCCATTGCAGTAACATATCTTTTCAGGTATTGCCTGGTCATTAATGATGTCACCAATTTATAGTTTTAGCATACTGTGGTAGGTTAGTTTCACGTTATAACCCTTTGGACGGTGCCATTTTAGCGTCATAGTAGACAGTGCAAAGCTAGTTTATAGTTGTAGCGGACTGTGAAGAGGCAAACCAATTTATAGTCTTAGTGGACTCTGCATGCTAGTTTCATGTCATGGTGGACAAATGTGGCAGTTTAGTGTCATACCGGATGGAGCTCTGTGATGTCAGTTTACTGTCATGACTCCAGGAAACTCTATGATGCTAGTTTTAAGTCATAGCCCCAGGACCATTCTATGGTATTAGTTTTAGGTCGTGATGCCAGGACCATTACATACCTCAAGTTCATCAGACATAGTACCATTTTAAGTACAGGTGATTTGTGGGATTAGCGAACTCGTTCCCGTCCATGTCAGCAAGTTTGAATGCTCTATTATTATATGCCTTGGTGACTAAGTAAGGCCCTCTTCACCTGTGAGTGTTTTATTATGGTGCTTACTTTTGTATGGTTTTATTATTTTTAGTGTTAGTGTTACTGTTCTTCCAGGTTTTGTATTCATGACTCATTTTGTTATACTTACCTGTTTGTTTGTTTTTTTTTTCATTCTATTGTAGGAACATAGTAATGACGAGGCTGGCCCTAGTGGAGTGGGAGCAGATGATGTGGAGGATTTTGGGGGCTAGCCCCCTCCTAGTACTGATGTGTGAATTAACTATTAGTCTAGCTTTAGCNTATATTTATATTTTTCTCTTTTTTTGTTGTTTTTCCTATTTTCTCAAGTAGCTGAATGTAAAATGAGATTCCAAAATGTAGAATGAAACGTAAGGCAAATATTTATAAAAGGAAAAGTAACGAGAATGCATGAATTGAAATTGCAACTTGTAACATGTAAATGAAAATTTAACATAACATAATGAAAGTTTGTAAACTTGCGACTTACTAAGCTCTAGTTTAAGGCCATTTCGGGCTGTACACATCAGTTTAAAGTCATGGTGGACTTGTATCTATGTTGAAAGAAAAGAATGAGGGATTACTAGTTTTAGGCCATAGTGGGCTGAAAGCGATAACGATTACTAGTTTTAGGCGATAGTGGGCTGAAAGCGATAACGATTTTGGGAAAAGTATCTGTGTCAGCCTGTCATCAAGATGCTCTCACAAGGGTCGCAGGGGAATGGTAGGGGGTTGCATGTTAGGGTGTTTTGGCACCCGGATTACAAAGGGAGTGGGTCGATTTCCTGATGGAGTTGTTGCTGCTGCAATAGAAGGAGGTATGCGAATGACGAATGGATTTTGTGGTGCAGGGAATGTGCATATGACAAAAGGGATTTAGGGAGGTGTTGGGGTAGATGTAGTTTCGGAAGGCTTGCAAATTACAAAAGGTTTTCGAGGGACATCTTGTCCATTATCCACATGGATAGTGTTAATCACATATGGTGCATCATTAGTATTGAGAGGATCCTTGTAGACCCCCATGGGTTGGTTTTGGGGCTTTACCGGGTTTGCCTTGTCAAATACTATTTCACCCTTGTCAATCATGTGCTGTATATCTTATTTTAAGGTGAAGCAGTAGTCAATTCCATGTCCACACTGTTGGTGATATTCACAAAACCTGTCCAACCTAAAGCCTCTTGGAACAGGGGGCTCATTGGTTGTTGCTAAGGTTGGGTTCTTAGCCAACTCACAGAATTGATCATGTTTTTGGGATGCCATGGGGGACATTTTTTTGTGCTTGATTAACCAGGCCTTTAGAAGTTGATCTAATAATTGTGAAGGCTTCATAGGCAAAGGTGTGTATTGAGTAGGTTTTTGTTCAAATGTATGAGTGGGATCCATGTTTGTGGCTTTAGTTGAGGAAGATTCGGATGTAGGTGCAGATGTGGTTCTTTCATGGCTGGTTGGAGCAGTGGATTGTTTTCCTCTCTATCCTAAATTGTTTGGTTGGGCTACCTTGGCCACCGCTGCTACCATCATTTTGGATTTATCCTTATCCTTCCTCATGTGTTGGCTTCTAAAGGCTAAGTAAACTGATCATTACTTGATTGCACTACCTCTTCTATGTTCTTAATTTGTGTGAATGCTTGACTCAAAGTACGAGCACTCAAATAATAAATTTTTGATTTAACGAAGTCATTCACGGTAGCCTTAAGAATGGTAAGCAAGTATGTCTTAGGTATGGGCTCGTGAAGTTCATTCAGGGTTGCACTCCACCTTTGGATAAATTTTGCACTGGCTCTAATGGCGCTTGTTTAATCTAGATCAAACCATCTACTATGGCTTCAAGCTTTAAATTATATTTAAAACGAGTAACAAACTGATGTAACAAATCCTCTAGAGAGGATATGGATTTACGAGGTAAAGCTCAGTGCCAGTCTAAGGCTTTTCCTGTCAAGGACATAGCAAATACACGTAGAATTGCATGAGGCTAGGCCTGAAGCAATAGACATTCTAATCGAAATGTTACCAGATGGGCGTTTGGATCTCCCTCTCCATTGTACTTGGTTAGCTGAGGTAATGAGATTCCCTTTAGTAAGGTTAATGGTGAAACTAAAGGGTGGATTGGATCATCTTGGTAGAAGTTTAGCACCTTGACTTCCTCAGTGTTTGCAGTTTTAAGACACTTTAACTCCTCAGTTAATGAGTGCATCATTTTCTTTGTCTCTACCCACTCTTGGACAGTAGGTAGACCGACCAGTTGAGTAGATTACAATTGGTAGTAGTTTGATTCTTGTATTGTTTGTGGAAAGGGAGACTATTGGATTGTTGGTTGTTGTGGTGGAGCAACATTCAGAGATGGGATTGCAGGGTGTGATACATTATAGTGAGTAGGTTGGTGTTGCTGGACAGCTGGTGAAACTCACTGCCCAGCCACAGGTTGTGAGGTGACACCCCGAACATGTTGGGCTAAAGTAATCAAAGGTGCTCCATGGGTTTGTACTTGTGGTATGTAGTGGGTGGACATGGAAGCTAGTAGAAATGATGGCATCCCAATTACTTGAGGTTGGAAAACTAATCCTGCATTAGTTTGAGGAGGGAATTGTTGGGACTGTACTTGCAAAGGTATGATGGAGATGGATGTATCAGATTGAATGTTGGGCCTAGAAAGGTGGGAATGGAAGTGGGTACTTCTTGTAGAGAAACTGGTGCTCAAGTGTTCACGGATAAAGGAGGAAGTATGGTCTCTTCCAGGAAAGGTTGGAATGACAAGTTTGTATGGGCATGAGGACTGACGATATGGTATGAATCTCCATGCTCAGATTGGGCCACAAAGTCATCTTCCTCATCTTCACTCTGAGGCTCTATCAAAGGTGGCTGTGAAGTTTGATTCCTTGCCATGAGAACCTGAGATATGAGTTGATGATGGGGCTTGAAAAGGGGGATTATGTCAAATGCTGAGGGAGTGAACTCATGACCTCCCTTGTAGATGAGCTCATAGTTTCTCTTTGCTTCTCTTTTTATGCAATCGATTGGCAATTTGGCTTGAATATTCACACAAATGAAATTATATTGTTCTGGTGTGAGGATTGCGTAAGTAGGGTTCCTACCTTGTAGCCTAAGTGACTGGCGAGTTGGCCCTTGAGGATTTATCACTTCAATGATAGTTATGGGTTCTGTCACAGTCATAGGGTTTGAGGTTCCAGCCCCAAAGTTAGAGATCTACAACATTGTTGTGTTGATATGGGAAGATTACATAGTAGTGTGAGTAAGCTGGCTTGTCAAGCTAGGCGTGAGCAAGCTAGCTTGACAAGCTAGCGTGAGCAAGCTAGCTTGACAAGCTGAGTGTGAGCAAGCCAGCTTGACAAGTTAGCATGAGCAAGGCAAGATGCAGGTTGCAAGTGGTGAAAGAAGGTCACTATGATCGGTCAATGATGGTAATGGGAACATTACTTGGCAGGCTGTCTATAAGGCGACTTTTTTAAGTACCGTGTGTATGCTGTTTGGGTTCTGATGATGCAGTTGCAGAATTTGAAGGGTTGTACACTTGATTAATTTAGCGTGAGCATACTAGGGTGATCTTAAGCAAGCTGGACTTCAGCAAGCTCAGCTTGAGTTTGGCACTTGGTTTCCATGGTGTTTAAGGTAGCATGATCAACATTTTGATAGGACAGTAAACAGGTAGGCCCTCCTTCTAGCACCAATTTACTGTACTGACCGAAATCATTGACGTGAGGCTGGAAGGGAAAAACACACGCCAAAAGATTATCGGAGAGACATAGCTGACCCTGCCTTTGCATGAGGGCAAGCTAGAAAAGAAAAAATGAAGGCAAAGTGCCTTGGATGGTCTACATGCAAATCAACCAAGGACTTCCCCAAGCGTAAGCTATGGCTTATGTTGAGGTTATTGTAACTAGTAATGTACGAAATGTAAAGAGAGCGTAACCGTGAGGGCGTATATAGAAGTGTAAAATAGATAAAAAAATAGAGCAAGTAATGTAATGAAAGGCAATAATGAACTGTATTTTATTGCTTAAATAAGGATGTGCACCGATCAAAGCGTAGTTTCTTATGTGTACTGACCTAAATCATCGGTGTAAGGCTAGAAGGAAAACAGACACAGAGAGATTGTTGGGTAGACACAACTGACCCTGCCTTTGCCCGAGGGCAAGCTGGAAAAGTAAACGAAGGCAGAGTGCCTTGGATGGTTTGCATGCAAATCAACTAAAGACTTTCCCAAGCGTAAGCTACGGCTAGTGCTGGGGTTATCGTAAATGATGTCTTAAAACGTATAAATGTGCATAAAATGTAAACATGAGCCATGAGACGTAAGACGTAAATGTAAACATAAGGCGTAAATAAGACGTAAACTAAACTGAATGTGTAAAATGAATGTAAACTAAATGTAAGTAGAAATGTAAACAGAACATAAAACAGAACGTAAAATAGAAAATGGAAATAATGTTTGGTAGGCAAAACGAAAATAATGTATCACTTAGAAAAGATGTGCACCAGTCAAGATGTAGCTGCGTGTAGATGGCAGGTCAAACACCTAGCCCCGAGGTGATGTAACGTGATGATGCAATGATGTGATGTGATGAATGTGAGAAATGCTTGGATGCCAACAGTCAGGTGTGCCAAGTGCCCAAGGATTGCAGGTTCTGTCCTCTCTCAGAATTGCCAATCTCTCCAATTTTTCCTCCTGAATGCTTAAAAGGGCTTGAGTTGTTCTTGTTTCAAAGTGTTAGGCCAAAATTAGTGGTGTTTCATTAGCCCCTCTTTGTTGATGTTTGGAGGAATCCACTCGAGAGGCGTCGACAAAGAATCACAAAACACCATGAACAACAAAGCATCAAACATTAACTGTCGGCCCTTGGTTGGGTGTCGTCGCACCGTTTTCAAAAGTAGATGGGATTGAGGGAATGTGGTTCAAGATGCAAGGGAATCAGTTGTGACCAGGGAAGCCAGGAGTTGGTCAAGGGTGAAAATTGTTGTTGACATTTGTGGGAGAGGAATGCTCTCTCGTGAACAAGTTATGTCATTGGTCCTTGTCAACGGCCAAGTTTTCAGCAGCCTCGGAACTAAGACATAGGAGGTGCACTCTTTGGAGAAACGGGACTCTTATAGATTATTCGTGGGGCCCATTGTAAATAGCCAAAGCCACACGATGATGTGCAACATGGTCTCTTTGAGACACGAGTGTAACGATTTTTCAAGATAATTGCCTTCTCGCCTGGGGCTTGTATGAGAATAGCCAATAGTCTTTTGTTTATGATGCCTATAGGGTCACAGAGACCTTTTCCGTGCATTTTGCTCTTTGACCCTTTTGTTTTCTTTTTCTTGTTTTTCTTGTTTGTTTTTTCTTTTCTTTTGTTTTTGCTTTATTTTGTCTTTTCCTTTTCTTTTATTTTTCTTTTTCTCTTTGGTCTTTTGAAAGAGGTTGCTTTTAGTGCTATGCTTATATTCGAGTGCTTGCATTTTATGTCATGCATTGTGTACTGTGTTTTACGTTGCGACTACTTCGGGAGTTACAGTGTGCAACAGTGTATCAAGAGTGTTGAGCTCAATGGAATGCATCTGCAGGTATAACTTGAGTAGGATAATTAGGGCATGATGGGGGAAATAGGGGATGCATCAGGAGTTGGGAATGTACTCATGAACGGATTGATTAACCCAGTTACGTGTGTCAGGAAAAAAATGTGATACCTTGTCTTCATGATGAAGTGCATCTATGCACGAATGCCTCAGAGGTGTCATCCTGTAAACACAACTCCAAGAAGACAAGAAAACCACAAATGAAATAGTCAGCTAAACACTTTAAACAAGGAGATGGAGTCATTGCGTGCAATTTTCAAAGCAGATAGAATCATGAACACCATTAACTTCATTAAGGCCCATGAGATGAATCATGCAACAAGTCTTTGTGAAACATGAAAAGCCGATTGCAACGACATATCTTTTCAATTTTTTGCTTAGTCGTCGATGATGTCGCCAGTTTATAGTCTTAGCAGACTGTTGCAGATTAGTTTCACATCATAACCCCTTGGACGGTGCCAGTTTAGCGTCGTAGCGGACAATGCATTGCTAGTTTATAGTCATAGCGGACTGTGAAGAGGCAAACTAGTTTATAGTCTTAGTGAACTCTAGATGCTAGTTTCATGTCATGGCGAATGGATGTAGCAGTTTACTGTCATACCGAACAGAGCTCTGTTGTATCAGTTTTAAGTCATGATGCCAAGACTACTTTGTGCCAGTTTATAGTCATAGCAGACTAATGCTTACCTTGCTTGTGTAAAGTGTGATGCTACATGCATGATCATGCTATGTATCTGCAAGATCCTATAAAAAATCAACTAGAAAGAAAACAACATCAAGTGACACCTGTTGTACATAGATTTGGAATGTATGAATGAAAGAAAAGCAATGCAAAAAAAGTGATAGTTTTAGGCCATTCCGGGTCGTAAGCTAGTTTAAGGCCTTTTTGGGCCATATGTTTTTGTAGTTTTATGTTTTTATGTTTGATGTTTTTTCAAATGCAATGTGTAAACTAAGTTGACAAATGTGTAAACAAAGCAAAATGCATGATCTAAGTGAGCGGGCAAAATGTAAACGTAAAGGCTAGTGCGATGTAAACAAAAGTCAAAAACGCATATCAAAGGGGTGGGCAGAAGGTAGGCAAGCATCAAGCACATTTTTAGCCAATGGAGAGTCTTGGTCATGTAGTTGCTTCCTAACTAGGCATGGATTAGGGAGCATGCGAGGTTTAGGATCTTCTGGGGGTTGTCGGCTTCAACCACTCATTTGGGTGTGTTAGCCTTAAGTGTTGCGTTGGTTGTCGTAGGTGTACCATTAAGAAACTCTTCTTCCAAAACTTGCACCATGTCTATGTCGTGGATAGTCAAAGAGAAAATGTTATCACCATGGATGATAACTTGACCACCTTCGTATGGAAGGTGGATTTCTTGGTGGATGGGAGAGGAGATGGTCCTTAGTTGAGCTAGCCAACGCTTGCCTAGAATCATGTTGAAACCTGGCATCTCCACTATGACAGTGAAATCTGTGCTAGTGGGGAATTGCTCTTCCACTACAAAGGCTAAGTTGATTGTACCCTTGACTGTGACATGTGATCCATTGAAGGATTTTAGACATGTGGTTTTGGTTGGCCTAATTTCATCTACCATGCCTAGCTTGTCGCTGACGGAGTACAGGACTACGTTCGTTGCTGCACCATCGTCAACATGCACTCTACGGATGGTGCATTACCCAACATGAATGCTAATGGATAGTGGAGCTGTAGTGACTACCCCTCGTTTGGGGTTGACTTTAACTGCATCATCACGAAAGGCTAAGGTTTTTTAACCCAATTCTTGTGGTGTGGGAGGCAACATTGTTACACGAATGGATGCCTCATTTGCAGGGATGTCCTCCATAATAGGAATGGAGGCTAAGACCTGGGCCAATGCTTGGTAGTGAGTAGGTGAGGTCCTGACCAGGTCGTATAAGCTAAATGTTGTGTTCTTTTGCTTGAGCGTTTGTTTTACTTGGGTTAGTGCAGCTACGAAGTCCTTGTCATTAGCCATTGTGTTGGCTTTGACTTCCTCCATAAAGCTTGAGAGACAAACCTCTCGGGAGGGGGACTTAGGCTTGGTTTGCTTGGGCGTAGGTGCCCCAGTGTTCAACTGTTGTTTGCTAGTTGTGGCCTTTTCTTTGGCCATGGGAGTTGCAAGGTGCTCATTTGTCCTCTTGCATTCTCATTTGGTGGGCCTACCCAGGTTGCTATTGGGGTCAACCCTTGAAGGAGGAGGGATTTAGATGTTGCCCACTATTGGGCTTCAGGTAGGTGAGGGGCCATCTAGTTGTGGCACTCTTATAACGAAAGGTTGCTTAGCGATTTTTGTTGCTACGTCATGCCAGTTTAATGTCTTAGTGGACGAGTTATGCCAGTTTAACGTCTTAGCGGACGATGTCTATGGAGCCTTGACCACAAAGGGTGTTGTGGATGCCTGGGGTGGCACCTTGATAACAAAGGGAGGCCTCTTGTTTGTGGGGGTTGGGGGAATTCTTGCCTTGTTGGGAGACACATAGATCACAAAAGGTTTTTGTACAGGTTTGGGCTTGCCACCTATGCTAATTGAGTTTATGACATAGGAGGCATCGTCTATGTTGGATTGACTTGCCGTGTCAATCACTAGTTGGCCTTGTTCTATCTTTCCCTGCAGGTCATCTTGCAAGGCATGACAGTTGTCTGTACTATGACTAGCCATTTGATGGTAATGACAGTATTGGTCTAATTTAAAATGTTGTGGGACCGGTGGCTCATTTGGTACTGCTAAGGTGGGGTTCCTTAGTAGCTCATAGTACCTGTCATGTTTTTGGCAGGTAATCTTCAACACGTGTTTGTGTTGGATTTGCCCAGCTTTCAAGAGTTGCTCCAATAGTTGAGAGGGTTGCATCAGTAGTGTTGTATACTTTGAGTGGTCCTTGCGCTAAAAGTTGGGCCTTGGGGTGGCCCCTGCCGATGTAGGTGAGTTGGTGCCAAAGTTGCCAACTTTGTTAGCTAGGGCTTTAGGTTGCTTAGCTTTTGGACCCCAGTTGGTTGCTTTTGTAATTGCGGCTACTGTTGCCTCGGTTGTATTTTGCTTGCAAGTATGTTGGTTTTTGTAGGCCACATAAGCTGGGTTATTGCTAGCTAGCGCTGCTTCCTCTATGTCCTTAATTTGTATGAATGCCTGACTCAAAGTACGGGGTTTTAGATAATAAAGCTTCGATTTAATGAATTCATTTGCGGCTGCCTTAAGGATGGTAAGCAGATATGTTTCAAGAATAGGTTCATGAAGTTCATTCAGGGTGGCACTCCATCTTTGGATAAATTTCTATGCTGGCTCTAAAGGTGCTTGTTTAATTTGAATCAAGCTATCTAACATGGCTTCAGGTTTTAGATTGTATTTGAAATAGGTGACAAACTAGTGCAACAAATCCTCCAGAGAAGATATACAGCTACGGGGTAAGGCTCAGTACCAGTCTAAGGCTTTTCCTGTTAAGGACATAGCAAACACATGTAGAATTACATGGGGCCATGCCTGAAGCAAAAGACTTTCAGTTCGAAATGTCACTAGGTGTGCATTTGGGTCTCCCTCTCCATTATACTTGGTCAACTGAGGTAACGAGACTCCCTTTGGCAAGGTTAAGGGTGGAACTGATGGGTTAATTGGGTCATCTTGATAGAAATCTAGTACCTTGACTTCATCATTGTTCAAAGTTTTAAAGCGTTTTAATTCCTCTACCAAGGAGTGCATCATTTTTTGTGTGTCTACCCATTCTTGGGTGGTAGGCAAACCAGTGGATTGAGCAGATTGTGGATGATAATGATTTAATTATTGCATTGTTTGTGGGAAGAGAGGTTGTTGGGCTAACGTTTGTTGTGGTGAGATGGTATTCAGAACTGAGACTACCANGCGGATGAAGGAGAAAGCACAGTTTCTTCCAAGAAAGGGTGGAACAGTGAGTTTGTGTAGGCATGGGGACTAACCGTATGGTAGGAATCTCCATGTTCAGATTGGGCTACAAAATCATCTTCCTCATCTTGAGGCTCTATTGGCAATAGCTGTAAGGCTTGACTTCTAGCCATAAGAAGCTGGGATATGAGTTTATGATGGTTTTCAGATGGCGGGATTATGTAATGCTGAAGTGATGAACTCACGTCCTCCTTTGTGGATAAATTCATATTCTTGCTTTGCTTTCCTTTCTATACGGTCGATAGGTAAGTTGGCTTGGATTTTGACGCAGATGAAGTTATACTGTTCAGGTGTAAGAGTTGCATGAGTAGGGCCTTTGCCCTGTAGCCTAAGCAACTAGTGTGTAGGGCCTTGAGGATTTATGTGTTCAATAACAGTTATGGATTTCGTAGCAGTCACAGGGTTCAAATTTTCAGCAATTGGTAGTGTTACTGGGTTGATTTGGAAGAATTCCATGATGAACGTGAGCAAACTAGGCTTGATGAATGGAGTTGGATTGCAAGCAGTTGCAGTGTGACCGTAACACAAACACAACGTGACCAAACTAATCAAACTAGACCAACAGGAGCAAGTTCAGCATGACCAACAGGGACAAGAGACTCACAGGGTAAGATGAAAAAGTTTTAACAGGTAGCGTGATCGACATTTTAACAATGGCAAATTCAAGCCCTCCTTCTAACGCCAAAAACTGTACTAACCTAAATCGTCAGTGTAAGGCTGGAAGGGAAACAGACACCAAGAGATCAGCTAACCCTGCCTTCGCCCAAGGGCAAGCTGGAAAGTAAACGAAGGCAGAGTGCCTTGGATGGTTTGCACGCAAATCAACCAAGGACTTCCCCGAGCATAAGCTACGGCTAGCACTGGGGTTATTGTAAACAATGTCTTAAAACGTGTAAATGTGCGTAAAATGTAAACATGAGCTGTGAGACGTAAGACGTAAATGTAAATGTAAGGCGTAAAAAAGATGTAAACTAAACTGAATGTGTAAAATGAATGTAAACTGAATCTAAGTAGAAATGTAAATAGAACATAAAACAGAACGTAAAACAAAAAATGGAAATAATTTTTGGTTGGCAAAATGAAAATAATGTATCGCTTAGAAAAGATGTGCACTGGTCAAAGCGTAGTTGCGTGTAGATGGCAGGTCGAACACCTAGCCCCGGGGTGATGTAACGTGATGATGCGATGATGTGATATGATGAATGTAAGAAATGCTTGGATGCCAACAGTCAAGTGTGCTGAGTGCCTAAGGATTGCAGGTTCTGTCCTCTCTCAGAATTGCCAATCTCTCCAATTTTGCCTCCCGAATGCTTAAAAGGGCTTGAGTTGTTCTTGTTTCAAAGTGTTAGGCCAAAATTAGTGGTGTTTCAGTGTGTGGATGGCAAGTCAAGCACTAAGCCCTGGGGTGATGTGCTTACAGGTGCTTGAATGCTGGGAGTCACATGTGCCTAAGCGTCCAAAGTTGCCAGTCAATGCTCCCTAAGCCATCAACCTTCAAAATTGCCAACCCCCGTTTATGTAAATGGATGGGGTATTTATAAAGTTTGGCTAGGCTCAGGTGCAGAATTAATGGATGGAATCAACAACTCAGAAATGAGAAGAAAACAGATCATGTTACAAGTGTCTGATGAACAGCTGCATATGAGTTGGACGCGTGTAGATAGCCTACGTTTTTGACTAGATGCACTGTATCTTACAATGTGTATTGGCTTACACAAGCTACCTTACGCTCATAGAAGCAGATACAATTTGGAGTGTAAGAGCTTGACAAGCTCACAAATGGTGAAAATTTACAAAAATGATAGTGTACAATAAGAGAAATTAGCTCCGGCTCGCTTGGAACTTCTCAATCCATGGATTGGCTATTGCAGGATGCTGATGTGAGTGGTTTTTTGGCTCTTTGAGGCATTTTTGTTTCACAAAACCTTCCAGCGTGAGTTTATTTTGTCTCAACGTGTCCTCAGCATGTGTTTGGTGTGCTTTTGACTAGGCGTGATCAGTACTCACACTGTAATCACACTACCAACGTGACCTCAACATAACCTGATGAAAATGACACATTTCACACCAAATTTTGATCCTTGAAGCCTATTCTTTGAGTCCAATAATTGCTTGACTATGTTTGATCCTGAGAGTGAACTGCATGTTGAAAATTGAGCCTAGGTATGCCTTGATTCGAGCCACTTTTGGTAGCTCATGCTGGACTCACGCTGTCAGCGTGAGCTTAGTGTGAGTGATAAAATCTTTGCAATTTTGGACCTGAAGTCTGGAATTCTAGAGGTTGGGACTTGAAGAGGTCATTAATGGACATTGAGGATGACTTGCACCTTCGAAGTCAGACCATTTTGACTCAGTTTTGAGGCTCTTGGAGTTTCTCACGCTGTACTCACGCTACTAGCATGACCTTAGCATGACCTGGGAAAATTTGTGCAATCTGGCCCAAAATCTAAACTCCCGAATGCTGAAACTTGAAGTGGACAATAGTGGCCCTATGAAGATGACTTGCACCCTTAGATTGGACCATCTTTGACTTGATCTTGAAGTCGTTGGAGTTGCTCACGTTGAGGGCAAGCTAACTTGACAAGCTGAGTGTGAGTTCCATGCCTTAGTCAAATTTTAGCCTCTCGAAAGCTCAAAAGGCTCTGAGTTATTCTTGTTTCAAAGTGTTAGGCCAAAATTAGTGGTGTTTCAGATATGATTTGTGCTTTTCATATTATTTTAATAATCATTATGGTCATTTGCGTTACTAGGTATTGGGTCATCATAACACCATTGAAAAATAATGCAAGTGTAATGCTTTATATATCTTATTACTATTACATGAAATCTCCTTTATATTTTATCTTTCAATAATGCTATGATTCTTCCCCATTTGTTCTAAGGTTTTAGTTTTATTTGTTATGTTGGATTATGGACGATGGGATTTATGCTAACTTAGCATGTTATCATCATGATCATGTGAGTGTAGGATACGTGACATTGGAGAATGGTTAGCCACAATCACTATGTGACCTTGGAAAATGCCATTTTCTCTCTCTCATAAGCCCCAACCCTCAAGTATGATGATCCATGGCTATCATGCGAACAATAGGATAAAGTGTGTTTATCTCCACTTGAGAACCCTTAGCCACCCAGGAAACCTGCCATGATGCCATCAAATTGTAATTAAAGGCACATACACGAGGGTTGAATTGCACCATGGGAAAATTTTCAAAAGGACCATGTTCTTTGGCAATGTAGCTAATCAACCAAACTTGTGTTGAAATTCCTACCTTAATAATGAACTACACAATGAGCAAAGTTTCCTCAAAGAAAAGCAGAAAAAAAAAGGAATGAGGACCGTGTTCATTGGCAATGTAATAAGTTTTTGAGTGCGATGAAATCTGGTAGCAATCCTCACCTTAACCTCCATTCCCCTTTTAAACCTCTTTTCCTAAAATTCAAAAAAAAAAAGACCAAATAATCCCTTTTCACCCATTCCCTTTCAAAATGTTGAAAAAATAGTCTCAAGGAAAAATCCAAAAGTTGTGACTAGCCATGATATAACATGAGTCTGTCCTCCCCATTAACTTGAATATGAGTCTCATGCTCAAAGTAGTCCACATACTTTTGACTTTTACCTTGTGAGAAGATTGGGAATGTGATCTTAGTTATATGCTTTAATTATGTATGTGTGTATCTATGTAGTTAAAGTTATGATCTGATCTTAATTAAATAAGAGGGTATGGTAAGGGTGGCCCGCATCTAGTTCTCTCTTGATTATATGGTTATTTTAATCATGTTTAGAACAGCGATGTTTACTTTCAAGTTCTAATGTGTCCTTTTTGTGATTTTTTTGATTCTCTATCTATTGCATTTTCTTTTAAAATTTCATGGTTTTTCTTATCCTTGCACTTGCATACAATTAAAGTTTGGAAACTAAGTGTTGATGTCAACCTTGCCCATGCTAGGCACAGGGCCATGATTAACAACATGTACATGGAAAAGTGGAATCATTAGTTAAACGGCTCAAAGCCTCAAATAATCCATAGATCAAGAAAGTGCCTCAAGTTCCTAGGTCCATTCTAAACATAATAAAAAAACTACTTTTGATTTCTAGATCATGGCAGTTAACCAAGAAAGAATTTTACAATTACAAAATTAATGGCCCTTATTTCGGAATTAGATAATGATACAACCCAGTTTGTTAGGAATATCTCATGACCTAACATAAATAGGCCATGTAGAATCTATTAGCTAAACTGCATCGATCTCACTTTCAGACAGAATTAGAATTCCATGAAGTCAATGCCCTGCTTCTACTAAACTAAAGAAATGAATAAATTTTACAATAATTGTCATGGGGGGCTTAATAGAAAAATCACTTTTTGATCAAGAATTCTAGATGCAAAACAATAGCAAATTATTATAGAAATCAATGAGCTAGGCCCATGGTTGGGCCTTATCACTATGTATCCTTTTAAAGAATGAGCTTTCATGGCTACCAAAGCCCTCAAACCACACCCCAAATACCTATTCATGGACTTATTTAGAAGGATATTTCACATAGGAACTATCCATGATAGAAAGGTTATTTGTGTCAAATGTGGTGTGGGACTGATGAATGTAGTAGCAGCGACTCAGTGATGGTTGATCTATTCAAGATGGTGAAGAATGCGGTGGTGGTTATGCCAGATGTGGGGTAGTGGGAATGAAGAACGTGCAGGATGTTGGGAGTTATGTGGATGGTCATGCACAGACATGGTGGTAGTGTTGGTGGGGAGATACGGGCAGTGTGTGGTTGTAGTAACTGATGGGTGGTGGATAGCGGGATCGTTCCCTCTTTGATAGTAAGTTGAAGCCTATTAAAGGGAGGAGCTCCCTCAACCAAGGATCATCAGATCTAGGGACCAACCAGGAAACCAACATACAACAGTTTCTTTCTTTTTTGCACTACAGTGGGTAGCCTTCTCTCTCTCCTTGGGTAGTAAAGTGCACATCAGGCAATGTCAGGGTGTCAATAGGAGCCGACAGCTATAGCAGAAAGCATGCTAATGGTGAGGTGCATGAGCTATGGTAGGCACGCACAGCAAGGTGCATAAGCAAGATGTAGGTGATCCAAGCAATGTACGATAGCAAATGGCAGTGTACGTGGTAGTGCATTGCCAAAGAGGGATCTTCCTCCTCCCAAATCAGTAGAGGGGAATCATGGGCCAGCCTCTCCTCTCTCTGTAGCAGGGTCAGTGGTAGACAATGGTCAACACCAACTATAGGTGGTAGTGATCGTGTGACATCCTCCAATCTCCCTCCTTCCTCCCATTTTCCATGACGATGGCAAGCGGGCAACAAAAGTGTCAACTACAATAGTCACTCCCATCGTAGATAGCAGTGGCATCCCTCTCTCTGCAAATCCAAATCAATAATTGTAGCAAGGTTTTCTCTTCTTTCCCTCTTCAACAACGATGAAGCTACAACAAGCAACCTTCTTAGGTTTTCTGTCACCAACAACAGGTAGGGTGATAGATGACGAAGAGGTGCATGGCAGTGGAACATTAGATAGGTCTCTCTCTCTCTCTCTCTCTCTCTCCATGGCAGTAACAACTATAGCAACAACAGCAAAGAGGTAGCACATCCCCATAGTGGGTTATCTCTCTCTCTCCTTCTTTGGCGATAGTTGGGGTTTTGCTACCCAATAGTGGGCACCACTGGCACCAATCGACTGACGACAGTAACAGGAGACTAGGGAAAATATTAAACTTATTATATTTTGATTTAGTTTGGAAATTCAAGATAGTTACTCAAAGTTCCTGATTTTTTAGTTTAGTTTATTTGTTGAAACATTACATAGTTGTCTCCAGCTGAGACTACTCCTGAGTTTCCGTACCCATAGGCAATAGTCTTCTCAAACGAGTTTTTTCCCTAGGTTTTGGTGTGTCCAAAATTTATATATCAATAGTTGCTGTGAGACCTTATGAACAAATATTTGTTTTCTCTTAGTCATTATAGAATTCCTTAAAATTGATTTGACTAAAACCTTCCTCAAAGGTATATAAAAGACATTGAAACTCAAGGTTAGTAATACAATGATGAGATAGTAATTTAGTGGTAATATTTCTGATTTGAAAGTTTTAAGTCATGGGTTAAATTTTAGTAAGTAATGCTGAGTTATAAAATTCTAATTTAACTATATATCTTGAGGTACAATTTGAAAGCTTTAAGTCATAAGTTCAATTGTATAAAACAATGCCTACTTATAAAGTTTAAATTTAACCATATATCTTTGAAACATCTATATTTTAATTATTTCGGTTTCAACATGCCCTAAGTTTTAATTATGTCAATTTCAACACACCCTAATTTATTTCAATTTCAAAACACCCTAAGTTCTAATTATTTTGGTTTTAACACATCCTGGGTTTTAATTATTTCAGTTTCCACATGCCCTAATTTAGTATGCAACACAAGGGAAAAGAGAATGTAATTGTAAAGTTCATAGATGAACAGGAATATCTTTTTAGGGTTTCATCTTTACAACCAATCCTTAAAAATCTTTCATTTGGGGAAGAAAATTGAACATTACATGAAAATATTAACATTGGGTGGAGGGGGAGAAAGCCCCCACCTTGTTAATAACATCAACATAATCAAAAGATATTGTCTCCATATCTAGACCAATACCTACAAACAAATTATTAGTAGTTAAAATATCTTGAATATGTTGCCCATTTTGAATATTTGGTATGTAATTGCTAATAGATAGACTTCTTTGATGTTTTTTATTACGAAGAACCATTTGGAAAGCATCTTGATTAACAACAGGTTTTTGTGAGACCTTATGAACAAATATTTGTCTTTTCTTAGTTATTAAAGAATTCCTTAAGATTGATTTGATTGGAACCTTCCTCAAAGGTATATAAAAGACATTGAAACTCAAGGTTGGTAGTACAACGATGAGATATTAATTTAGTGGTAAGATTTTTAACTTGAAAGTTTTAAGTCATAGGTTAAATTCTAGTAAGTAATGCTAAGTTATAAAATTCTAATTTAAATATATGTCTTAAGGTGTGATTTGAAAGCTTTAAGTCATCAGTTCAATCGTATAAAACAATGCCTAGTTATAAAGTTAAAATTTAACCATATATCTTTGAAACATCTATGTTTTAGTTATTTCAGTTTCAACACACCCTAATTTATTTCAGTTTCAAAATGCCTTGAGTTTTAATTATTTTGGTTTCAACATGTCCTAGGTTTTAATTATTTCAGTTTCAACATGCCTAATGAGCGACGAGGTACCCCTACACTCAACCATATGACTATGAGCATTCATGCACAATCCAATCGAACTCCATGGACACGCTAGTTGTGGTATCTAGATCATTACACATTGATTGCAGTTCGCTATCTTCCCACCTAGACTAGTATTTACTTTGTCACATATGGTTTAGTCTAGAGTGAGGTGTATGATGTCGGCCTAAACTAGTGCTACTCCTAGAGGCAATGGAAAATAACTCTGTTTTAGCTAATAGGGAGTGGGAGAAGAGAATCTAAGCTAGCCTAAGTGCGATGAGCATCTGTCCTCAGTCATCCGTACACATCTTGGACCTCATGTACTACTTCTGGGCTTACTTGAGTGCTCCTAGATACACTACTAGGTTACCAAGTGGTTACACTTCAATGTTCGTGATTAAGTCGTACTCATTCCACACTTAACAATAGGAATAGTAAATGATGGTAAAGAAATATTAACAAAGAAAACAATAAATAACAATAACAATTAAACAATTAAAACTAAGTGAATGCTACAATGATGAAGTAATCTCGATCTTTATTACCAATCATGTGTGTGTCCAAGTACGTCACACTCGAATAAAGGTTCCATACAATTACAAGCATCACATTGTCAGCATGCACTTGGGAAAATAGTCTAACTCCTATAGAAACAAACTGTAAGAGCTTCCCTACAATTAACCCAAAAGATGCCTAAATGCGGCAGGTTTGCACTTATTTATAGCTAAAGACAGATCCTACGTTAACGAGGCTGTGTTAACGCATGGAAGGATGCATCGACAAGGCCGCATTGATGCAGCTGCGTTGATGGGGCTCCATCGATGCGACCTAGTTGACGCTATCCCTGATATCACATACCCAATATCAAGGGTCTGATATTAGCACCTAGTTAACAAGGGTTCGATATCAGCACCTGGCAAACCATGATTCATCATACACCCAAGATTGAATAACAACTCGTCCTCAAGTCAAAGAAAGTGAGGAACAAGCTCAATTGATTACATAGTGGATAGGTATGGGATTATTGACTGACTAGAAATTTATTCATGCCATAGTGGAGAATTAATTATGACAAAATTGGGATACAAACACAAAATGACAGAATTTATTGGAACTCATGTGGTTCCTGGTGGTGGTGGTTCCTCCATGGATCTCTTCCTTTGTCCTATGCATCAGGTTTTTGAGATTGATACCATTGAATAAGCACCTGACGTTTCTTCTCTTCTATCTAAGAATTATGATTCATCCATGTTGATGGTCTAATGTTGATGGAGTTGGCACTTCCCATGGACATAGCAGTTGTGGGAACATGTGATTGGCCTTGACATGCCATGCTGCAAAGAGCCATTGTTCCTCTTCATAGGCTCATGCCCTGACCTCTCCACCTTGTGCTTGGCTAGATTGTGCCATGACAGAAGTTCCCTAATGGATGTTGAATGATTGTGCCTCCTACTCTGCACGTTCTACATGAGGTCCTTGGCTTCTGCCTCCCCCTAGGAGTTCAGTTGCACCTTGAGAAGGTCCTCCTTGTTGTCCTCTTTTAGGCGTCATCTATAATCACACAAAGATGAATTGTTAGTAAGGTTATTAAAAGAAGTTTAATTATTTCATACCTTACATATTGCCTTTAGTAAATGTTGAATTCTTTGCTTAGTGTGATTTTAGAGTTAGAAAAAAAAAGTTCAAGGAAGTTGTCCTAAAAGTTTAATGTCAGAACTATTTTATTTAGGTGACACATAAAAGGACATGTAATGGTTTTGAGGAATGTTTGATAAAATGATGACAAAGGAAAGAATAGATTTGGCAATGAAGTACTCAAAGGGTATAAAATAATGTGGTGATGTGCAGAAAGTACAAATTACAAAAGTCACACAAGTGGATCCTCCCCAAAGCAGGTTTCAACCTATAATGCCTTTGCGTGACCACATTTTAAAATGTCTATAGGCACTAGAAGGGTTAAATGTAATCTACACCGATGTAACAAAACACACACATGTTGATACCACTGTAATGAGGTATGAATTCTTATGCGACACAAGACACAAGTCAAAAAATCTTGGATAGCGAGATGAGACAAATCATGGAAGGGATTGCAGAGATCGAGACATGAGGTAACTGACCCAGGGCATAATGAATCTTGAGTGTAGGATATCATTAATGTGTCATCAGCCCATCACTCCAAAATCAAAACCAAGTCCATTCCTCTGATTAGCGACATCACATTGTTTCATCTCATGATGGACAACCATAAGAGTACCATGACAACAAGGTGTGCAATCACTTGGCATTTCATTCAAGGAAGGAGTGATTTTGAAATTTCCTTGTGGCACTACTATCTTGATCTTTTCCTCTCTCTTTTTTCTTTCTTGTTGTTATTTTTTTTTTCTGTTTTTTGAATGCTTAATCCAGAAGCCACCTACCTTCAGGCATGGATGCATGTCTTTCCAATGGGACCCCCTAGAATAACATTCGGGTTTTTTTGTTTTTTTTTTGTTTTTTTAATTTTTTTTGAGTGCCTTTATTACTCTTACTCCCATTTTTCCTTTAGATCTACAAGGATCTTGGTACAACCAGGCTGCATGATAGCTCCTACAGATGTCACCAAAGAGAATCCACAAGTCCCCTTGATGTCACACCTTGGTCATTCCCTCTTAGTCCATCATTTTTCGCTCTAGGCATAATGAGCACAAATTTACTTTAAGTTTTAATGATGTCAAGAATATCATTGTACCTAGAGTAGAACCTCTTATTAATAGAATGGATGGGTGGATGTGATGGGCCTGTTGTCCAAGTAATTAGTCACCTGAGACTTGATAGCAAAGTACAACACCTCAACCAACGAGTCACATGAGTGTTTTATTCATAGATAAGATTACCCATAAAAAGATAAAAGGATAAAACAATAAATAAAAAGATAAAACAACAAATTGAAAGATAAAAAACTGAAAAACAAAAAACAAAAAATTGAAAAATTGAAGAAAAGGAAAAACATTTATTAATTCTGCTTGTTAGAATGGAGGATATCCCCCATAACTAAACTTTTGGGCATGGCTAGAATTAATAAATGGAAAATGTAGATCCATGCATGTTGGAAATATTAGAGTCTGGTCATGTCCAACCCACTAGGTGTCTTTTGATGTGGTGGCTAGAATGTACCCAAATTGGGGTGTACACACTTGATTAAAGTTGACATAGTGGGGCAAGTTATAAGATGTGGTTAATTGATAAGGAGTTGACCCACTATGGCACTCGTGACTGTAAGATGGTATGCAAGGATCAATAGGTCTCCCTATGTGGCTATATTCATTAGGCTACATGGTTGTTGGAGCATTAATTGGTGGCCCAGATAAAGTCACAAGAGGTGTTGAGTTCGAGGGAGAAGATGCATCATAGTGATGAACTTGTGCTGAGTTGGTGGATGTAGTGGTTTCAGAACTATGCTATCTCCTTCTATGGTCATGCCTAAAGAAAGGACGCTTTCAACATTGTGGAGGACCTCCACTGCTATTAATAGTAGTAGCACAAGTAATGTTCATGGGTTGATGCTATGGTGCAAAACCTTCTAGCACAACTGTTGGCAATGTAGAAGGAGGTCAATGATGAGAATATTGAGGGCAAAGAGAAGTGTAAGAAACATGAGGTAGTGATCTTGTTGGAGAGGACATGGGTTGATAGTACTTAAGAGCATGATAACAATGTGGTGAAATAGAGGATGTTGACCTCGTCGGGGAAATAGGATGTTGAACTTGATAAGCACTTGGCATTGGAACATACGAAGGGTATGGTCTAGTTGGCAGTGGCCTCCCCCATGACTAAGGTTTTTGCCATTGTGGTTGGACACAGTACTTTTGTACGAACTCTGGATGTAACATTCCTCCCCAATGCTCATGTAAATGTGACAAGATTGGGCATTGACCTTTGGGGTGATCGTACAGGCAAATATTACATTGAAATGTATGATTGGCAGTTGAGTTTGTATCCTTATTCTCTTCAACCCTTCTTTCCAATTGTCTAGTGGTGTTCTGTCCTATTTCTTGGTTTGTCATGGTTCTTCCTCTAATAATGTTGGCATATTCTCCACATCTTTCATGTACCCAGTCTATCATCTTATTGATCTTTACCTTAATTTCATCTAGTGATTGTAGGATTGGCAAAGATGATTCCACCTCCTTGAAGTGGGTTGATTTCTCCTCTTCATGATCATGGACGCTTGTTAAGTTGAGATTTTGGTCCTATTAAGAACTTTCAACATTCTCCCATTTAGCTATTTCTCCTTCTTCTTTTGTTACTTTTTGGATAAGCTCTTGGAGTTGGTGGGTCCGTAGCTCATATAGTTGACCTGGGGCCTACATCCCTAGGGTCTCCCTTGTTTCATTACGGAGCTCATCCATGATGTGGTACATTAGCCTTTCCTCGGAGAATCCATGGCTTGGGCAATTATGTAACAACGAATAGTATCTTTCTAAGGCCATGTCCAAGGGTTCATGATGCCCCTATTTTCATTCTTCGATTTGTCTCCTCAAGGTTGACACTCTTGCATAGGTTTGATATCTTTCATTGAAGAGTTCTACCATTGTCAGCCAACGTCGAATTGATTGTGATCTTAAGGACCTATACCATACTTTTTCTTAGCCAACAAGTGTCATAGGAAAGAGCTTAAGTTTTTGCCACCCATTATCAATATTGTTCCATACACAAGCATCGTAGAAGGCTTATAAATGATGTTGCGGATCTAAATCATAGCCTCCTAAAAACTTGGAAAATTTATTTAAATCAAGCCTGGGTAGACGGCTTTCCTTGCGATGCTTGCGAGATATTCGAATAGCCTCTTGTATATGCATTAGGCTCTTAGTGGCCAGCAGGGGTTCATCGTCACTAGGTAGGTTATGAATTTGCAAGTTGGGATGATCTTGTCTTCGTTCATGTTGGTGTTTCTAACTTTGCCCGTGGGTTTGATTTTTATTTCTACGCCAACCCCTTGAAAGAAAGTCATCCATGTCACAACCTGACATTGAAGGGGTAGAGAGAGAAAGAACTGGAAGACTCATCATAACCTTGGTAAGTCTTCCAATCATCCCTGGATAGATTCTTGTTAACTACTGAGAAGGTCCTAGGCCTTACGGGCCCCCTCATTATATGGGATGTCCCATCCTTATTGGAGGTGCTAAAGTTGGACGACAAGAGTCCGTGAGTATTGTCGAGGTGCTGATGACCATAGGAGACCCCTGCATAGGATTGAGTACTCCTAACTTCTTCATCATCATCATATATTTCATTGGTTCTCCAATGAATTGCCTCACTAGCTGTTGCGTTGTCATAGTCTTGTGAGAGAGACATTATTGTGAACTTGTGTGTGACTTGTTTGCAATTACTTCTTTCTAAAAGATATATCATGAATACTTTGTTAAAATGATCTTGTATGATATAGCTAATCTAAATAACTAGCACTATCCCTAGCAACGGTGCCAATGATGAGTGGCAAGGTACCCCTACACTCAACCATACGAATACGAGCATTCACGCACGATCTGGTCGAACTCTGTGGATGGGCTAGTTGTGGTATCTAGATCATTACATGTTGATCGTAGTTCACTCTCTTCCCACCTAGACTAGTATTTTCTTTGTCACGTATGGTTTAGTCTAGAGTGAGGTATATGATGTGGACCTAAATTAGTGCTACTCCTAGAGGCAATGGAAAATAACTATGTTTTACCTAATAGGAAGTGGGAGAAGAGAATCTAAGCTAGCCTAAGTTCGATGAGCATCCATTCTTAATCATCCATATACATCTTAGACCTTGTGTACTACTTCTAGGCTTACCAAGTATATATTACTTAAGCACTCCTAGATATGCTACTAGGTTACCAAGTAGTTACACTTCAATGTTCGTGATTAAGTCGTACTTATTTCGCATTTACCAATAGGAATAGTAAATGATGATAAAGAAATATTAACTAAGAAAATAATAAATAATAATAATAATTAAACAATTAAAACTAAGTGAATGCTGCAATGATGAAGTAATCTCGCTCTTTATTGCCGATCATGTGCGTATCCAAGTACATCACACTCGAATAAAGGTTCGATACAATTACAAGCATCACATTGCGGGCATGCACTTGGGAAAATAGTCTAACTCCTATAGAAACAAACTGCAAGAGCTTCCCTACAATTAACCCAAAAGATGCCTAAATGTGACGGGTGTGTGCTTATTTATAGCTAGAGATAGACCTTGCATTAACGAGGTTGCGTTAACGCATGGACGGATGCGTCAATGGGGCCGCGTTGACAAGGCTCCATCGACGTAACCTAGTTGATGTTGTCCCCAATATCACATACCCAATATCAGGGGTCCGATAATAGGGGTTCGATATCAGCACCTAGTTAACAAGGGTCTGATAACAGGGGTCTGATATCAGCACCTAGCAAACCATGATTCATCAATGCCCTAATTAGTGTGCAACACATGGAAAATAGAGAATGTAGCTACAAAGTTTATAGATGAACAAGAATATCTTTTTAGGGTTTCATCTTTACAACCAATCCTTAAAAACCTTTTATTTGGGGAAGAAAATTGAACATTACATGAAAAGATTAGCATTGGGTGGCGGGGTAGGAGGCCCCTGCCTTATCAATAACTTCAACATAATTAAAAGATATTATCTCCATATCTTGACCAATACCTACAAACAAATTATTGGTAGTTAAAATATCTTGAATATGTTGCCCATTTTTAATATTTGGTATGTAATTGCTAATAGATAGACTTATTTAATGTTTTTTATTACGAAGGACCATTTGAAAATCATCTAGATTAACACTAGGTTTCTGTGAGATCTTATGGACAAATATTTGTTTTTTCTTAGTTATTAAAGAATTCCTTAAAATTGATTTGATTGGAACCTTTCTCAAAGATATATAAAGGACACTGAAACTCAAGGTTGGTAGTATAATGATGAGATATTGATTTAATGGGAAGATTTTTAACTTGAAAGTTTTAAGTCATAGGTTAAATTCTAGTAAGTAATGTTAAGTTATAAAATTATAATTTAAATATATGTCTTAAGGTGTGATTTGAAAGCTTTAAGTCATTAGTTCAATCCTATAAAACAATGCCTAGTTATAAAGTTAAAATTTAACCATATATCTTTGAAACATCTATGTTTTAATTATTTCGGTTTCAACATGTCCTTGATTTTAATTATTTCAATTTCAACATGCCCTAATTTAGTGTGTAGTATAGGGAAAAGAGAGAATGTAACTACAAAGTTCATATATGAATAGGAATATCTTTTTAGGGGTTCATCTTTACAACCAATCCTTAAAAACCTGTCATTTGGGGAAGAAAATTGAACATTACATAAAAAGATTAAGATTGGGTGGAGGGGGAGGAGGCCCTCACCCTATTAATAACATCAACATAATCAAAAGATATTGTATCCATATCTTGACCAATACCTACAAACAAATTATTAGTAGTTAAAATATCTTGAATATGTTGCCCATTTTGAATATTTGGTATCTAATTGCTAATAGATAGACTTCCTTGATGTTTTTTACCATGAAGAACCATTTGGAAACCATCTGAATTAACAACAGGTTTCTGTGAGACCTTACAAACAAATATTTGTTTTCTCTTAGTTATTAAATAATTCCTTAAAATTGATTTGATTGGAACCTTCCACAAAGGTATATAAAAGACATTGAAACTCAAGGTTGGTAGTACAATGATGAGATATTAATTTAGTGGTAAGATTTTTGATTTGAAAGTTTTAAGTCATAGATTAAATTCTAGCAAGCAATGATGAGTTATAAAATTTTAATTTAACTATATATCTTAAGGTGTGATTTGAAAGCTTTAAGTCATAAGTTTAATTGTATAAAATAATGCCTAGTTATAAAGTTAAAATTTAACCATATATCTTTAAAACATATATGTCTTAATTATTTCAGTTTCAACACACCTTGAGTTTTAATTATTTCGGTTTCAACACATCTTCAGTTTTAATTGTTTCAGTTTCAAGACACCCTAATTTATTTTGGTTTCAAAATGCCCTAAGTTTTAATTATTTCAGTTTCAAGACATCCTAGGTTTTAATTCTTTTAGTTTCAACACACCCTAATTTAGTGTGTAGCACAGGGAAAAGAAAGAATGTAATTGCAAAGTTCATAGATGAATAGGAATATCTTTTTAGGGTTTCATCTTTACAACCAATCCTTAAAAACCTTTCATTTGGGGAAGAAAACTAAACATTACATGAAAAGATTAACATTGGGTCAAGGGGGAGGAGGCCCCTGCCTTGTCAATAACATCAACATAATCGAAAGATATTATCTCCATATCTTGACCAATACCTACAAACAAAATATTAGTACTTAAAATATCTTAAATATCTTGTCCATTTTGAATATTTGGTATGTAATTGCTAATAGATAAACTTTCTTGACATTTTTTATTACTGATGAAGCGCTATATAGTCAATGCGTCAACTAGGCCACGTATACGGGGCCCCGTATACTCGGCCACGTCAATGGGGCCCCATATACACGATCGCATCGACGTGGCCCCGTTTACGTAGCTGCCTATCCCGGCCTATAAATAAGAGGGCCTTCTACCTCATTCAGACACCTTTATAGTAGTTGTAGTGAACCTCTTGCATTTTGTTTCCGTAGGAGTTAGATTATTTTCGCAAGTGCATGCCCACAGTGTGATGCTTGTAATTGTATGACACCTTTATTCGAGTGTGACGTACTTGAATGCGCACATGATCAAAAATAAAGATCGAGATTACTTCATCATTGCAACATTCACTTATGATGAGACGCGATATTGCATGCACCGCGATATCGCGGTCCGCCGCCAAATCTATAAATAAGAGGTGGCACTCCCCTCATTTCTCATCCTGGTCTAGAAGTAGGGAAACTCTAGCAGTTTGATCACTCCAGAGATAGATTATTTTCCATGTGCCCGCAGTAGGAGTCCTTGAGGGAACGGATCTTTATTCGAGCAACATTGTACCTGAACACAAGTTGTGTACGACAATAAAGACGAACTTGATTGGATAAACCTTGTAGTGCATGGAATAATATTTTATTTAAATGTTATTTATTACTTTCCTAGAATGCAGTACGAGTACGACTTAATTACGAGCATCTAAGGATGTGTACGGTTAGTCAAGGAATCAGCTGCTCATCCCACTTAGGCTAGTTAGATTCTCTCAACCCTTTCCTCCTAGTTAAGTGCCTCAGTACGACCACTTCGAGCACATGCGTTACGCGTGGTCATCCCAGTGACGATTAGCATTGGGTAGCCGCGGTTGCATCAATTCAGGGTGTGTACAGTAAGTGGGAATGGATGTTGACGTTCGTTAATTTAGACTTAGTCATTAGTTAGAGTTAGCTAGTTTCTCAACCCTTCGCTCTTAGCATAGAAGACATAAAA
>MNCI01009508.1:233957-258838 GCA_015680685.1 Gnetum montanum | reverse complement strand
TGGCATATCTCACATCCACCATCATTATCCGTATTAGAATCCACAACCTCTTCGGTGATGGTCATTTTACCCTTACCTTTGTTACGTGCATGGTCCATGTCCCTCTTTTTCTTTTTGTCATAGTCACTACCTTGCTCCTTAGACTTCTCTAAACTTTTAAGAATGGTCTCAAATCTACTATCTAGGGAGTCCCACATTTGGTCTACCTTTGCCGACACTTCTGTTGTTAATTTTTGGAGTGGCAAGGTTTTCATATTCACCATCTCTTCGAGTGGTGACTCTTCCTCTTCCTCACAGAATCTTACTCCCCTTTTTCGGAGGGAAGGATCTCGGTTGTACTCCTCGGCACTTTCTCTCTTACATAGCTCTCCTTATTCCTTGGCTACTTACTCTAGCAATCTATGAACCTGATGGGACCTAAGCTCTGATAATCTCCCTTAGGCATATGTTCCAAGGTTCTTCTTGTTTCATGACTAAGTCCATCTATGAGATGGCGTAGTTGATCCTGCTACGAGTAACCATGGCTCGGGCAATGATGTAACAGTACATAATATCGGCCCATAGTAGCATCTAAGGGTTCATGACTTCCCTACTTCCATCCTTGGATTTTCTTTCGTAGGTTGGACACCTGGGAGTACGTTTGATACTTATCATTAAACAGTTCTAGCATCGTACTTCACCTTCGAATGGATTCTGGTTCTAAGGACCAGTACTAGCTTTTCGCTTCTTTTACTATTGTCCTTGGGAATAACTTTAGTTTTTGCCATTCATTCTTGATGTTCTACAAGGCACATGCATCGTAAAATGCTTGTAAGTGGTTCTGAGGATTAGCGTTGTATCCCCCCTCAAATCGTGGGATGTTATTCATGTTTAACTTCTTGATCTTGTTATCTTTTTGGTGCCTTGTGGGAATTCTTACAACCTCTGTGATATCTAACATGCTTCAGGTTACGAGTAGGGGTTCTTTGTGGTCATTTCATTCATAGCGTCTGTGATGTCTACGTGGTTCCCTACTCTCCCTTCTTCTATGCCGTGATTCTCTAGAGTGCCCTCGTTCTCCTTCTTGACTCTCTCGTCGATGTTTCTCACCCTGTTTATCTTTATCCTCACAGTTTGGTTCCTTATGACTGCATCCTGATACTGAAGGAGAGGGTGAATGTGATGGTGAAGGTGAAGAAGAAGGAGAACCATCACTATGACGATGTTTCCTACCTTCTCTTCGATGGTCTCAGCCTCGGTCGTGATTATGATTAGACTACTCGCCCTTATCACATGTTTGTGTTCCCTCGTTGAACACTTGGTGTTTGTGGGGATCAGAACCAGGGTTGTGAACCATGGAGTGAAGGTTCTAATACACCACCTCCTAACCATCGTTAGGAGGGGGAACATCATTTTGTGGAGAACCTATTGAAATAGGTTCACCACCCTCAATTTCGCTTAAGACAGGTGGAGCGTTATGGGGTCCTTTGCCCTTCAACGAGGTATAGTATCTCTCCTGTCGTAAGTCCCTTTGATGTTGTGCTTCTGTGGGATGGTAATCCCTTGTGTCATAATCGCATGCAATGTATTCCACGTATAACTGTGACATGCCTACTCGCGTGAGAGCACGAAGAAGCATGTTGGGGACTGCTCGATTTGGAGGCAACACTATGCTACCCTCCAAGTCTCTCCAACGCAGTTGTTCATCTTGATGGAGAATAAAGGTAAAGTCAGGTACATACTCATCGTGATGAATATATACCACATAGAACTGTTGAGGCATTGGTGGAGCTTGGTTATGTGTGTTGTGCCACCGACTATCTCTTGTGTGAGTCCTAGGTAGTGAAGTGCTTTTGTGCGAAGAAGAAGACATTTTTGTCTTGTTCAGTGTGTTGTCTACTGTTGTCTTATCTTTCCCTGATTGACCGTAAGGGTTCGTTCTAGCGTCCCAACAATATGAATGATCTCCTATGTTCTATGTAGCACACAAACAACTAAGTCCTCGACAATGGTGCCAATGATGAGTGGCGAGGTACCCCTACACTCAACCATACAAATACGAGCGTTTCACACGCGATCCAGTTGAACTCCAAGAACTAAGTGCTTACGTGCCTTAATGGAACACTTAAGGTTAATCAATCATTGTCTTCCCAAACTTACTTGTATTGTCACGGTTGTATGGTTAAGTAAGCTTAAGGTATATGATTTTTATATCTTTTATCTTTTTAATGTCTTATGTTAATAGGGGAATGTGAAGAGAACTAAGTAACTTACTTTCATTAACTATTCACTAACTAAGTTCTAATTGTCCTAGCACCAGTATCCGTTCCCACTTGCCGCACACACCCTGAACCAGTGCAACGCTGCTGGGATTACCAAATGCTACTCGTTATTGGGTTACCAAGCGTTACACACGTGCTCAAAGCGATCGTATTGAGTGCACTTAACTAGGAAAGTCAAGGGTTGAGAGAGATTAATTATCTAGGAAAGCATTTAAACATTTAACAATAATTAATTCCTATTTAGCTTAGTCCACATGCTGCAAGGTTTATCAGAAAGTTCGTCTTTCTTGCCGTGCACAAATGTGTGCTTAGATACAATTTGCTCGAATAAAGATCCGTTCACTTTAAGACTCCTACTGGGGGCACATGGAAATTATTCTAACTCTAGAATGGTAAAACTGCTATAGTTTGGCTAAGGGTCTAAATCTAAGTGCCTAGAATAGGGAAAGTTGCCTCTTATTTATAGACATTGCAGTGGGCTACGATATCGCGTATGCAATATCACGTACATGATATCGTGTACGCAATATCACGTACACGATATCGCGGCTCATCATCTATCCTAGTAGAATATGAAGTTGAAGTCTAGATGATATGGATCAGTGTGAGCATAAGTAATTCGTGTCTACATTGGCATTCCCCAGTCTTCTTCATCAACAATTCTATCACTACTCTTTCTTATGTCCTTCGCAGGTGATGATTAATCATTATGTGTAGCCATGTTATCATTTTCCGACAATTTATGTTAAGTGTGCTTTATATTAAGGTTGTGAAGATTAGAATTAGGTTCTGATACAACAAACTTTGAAAAATTACTTACTTAGTATAACATTGACTTATCCTCGGCAATAATGCCAATGATGAGCAGTGGAGTATCCAACACCCAATCATACAAGATATGAGTGTTCACATGCAATCCCAATCGAACTTCGTAGATAAGGCAATGTGATTATACTTGTAATTAGTTAGCATTCGCAATCATTGTCTTCCCATGTGAGCTAGTAAAATCAATGCATATGGTTTAACTCATAGTGAGGTATATGATATTGATGTTGTATTAGCCATTGTGCTCCTAATAAACATAAAGTGAAGGTAAAAGTTTCTAAATCTAAGTAACAATAAAACAAATCTAAACTAGCCCGTGCAATGAGTAGTCGGTTCTAATCTTCTGGTCACACCTTGAACTTTGTGCAACTACTATTGGGATTATTAGGCACCTCACTACTGAGGGTACCAAGTAATAGTACTATTGGGTTACCAAGTAGTTATACTTATGTGCTTGAGATTAGTTGTACTCATTCTGCTTAATGACATTAAAAGTAAATTGCAAGTAATTGTAAACATTAACTATGAAAATAGTAAACAATAAACTAATTAAAAATAAAAATAAAACAAAGTGTTGCTATAATGATATAGAGTAATCTTGATCTTTATTGCTGATCATGCAATGTGTCTAAGTACATCACACTTGAATAAAGATTTCGTTCAATCACTCAACATCACACTGCAAGCACACATTGCTAAGTACTGAATTCAAGAAGACAAATTGAAAGAGTTATGTTACTAAGCTATCAACTCTACTATGGATTCGTGTGCCCAAGTGTTGCTTATATAGGCTGGCACACATCCCATGATATCGTTTATACAATAACATATGGTGAAATACAATAATGTATTTATGACATTGTAGATATGCTATCGTTGGCTCAAAATTTTTGGATTTATCAACTAGTCTATGCAGGTTGGTTCACACAAAATATTTTTTGTATTATTTAAACATGTGTCTCTAGGTCCTACCCCTACTTGCCAATAGGCACTTGTTGGCACGCAAGGGTAGGACCTAGGAACACACATAAGCATAGTCAAGATGGTAATGGAATGTACATGGATTGGTTACATGAATGACCCATGAAACGTTGTGGATTGGTTTATGGTTTTCCTTGTTATAAAAGTTTGCCATATACAATGGTGAACATATTTTAACATTTTTTTTTATTCTTTTGGTCATTGCACAAATTCAAGCTTGTGCATAGCCCATTACATTGTATGATTTACAGTAATGCATGGCACAACAAAGTCGTGTGCAAAAGCCATGAGACTTGCATTGTGTGTGTCATATATTTTGCTTAATTTTTACAAATTTTTGTTGTTGTTTATATATCTAGAGGGTACATACATTTACTTAAATGAGGTGTTAGCCTAGTGGTAAGCTTTTTGATTTGAAAACTCTAAGTTATGTATTCAATTTTGATGGATAATGGTGAGTTATAAAGTTCTAATTGGATTATATATACCTATATTACTATTATTTCGGTTTGTACATACATTTACTTGGTTTTGAATCCTCTTTAGTGCACTAATAAAATGTAAGTTATACAAATCATGTCATGTTTTGGAGTTTCTCCTCTATAGTGTTCCTCTTCCTTTGTATTCTGAATTTTTTTTAATATATTTATTTTTTAAAAGTAAAACACCCCCACGTTTCATACCTCATTGATGCCCATGTAGATGTTAATGGAAGGCAATGAGAGAACCCACGAACATAAAAGTACCAAAGAGAGATTTAGTTACCGACTTACTGGTTGAGGGCTCCAATGAGCTAGGAGGCGCCCTGAAGGGCCATAGGCAAGACAACCAATAAACCATCCAACAATTCGAAGCACGATCTTAAGACAACTTAGATACCCGTGGAGGAATTACCACACTCACATGGTGAAGAACATGGTCCGGTAAAAATGCTAGCACGGTAGTTCTTCTGCCGCTTAAAATCCCAATACCAACAGCAGGAAGGTATTGATTCAAGTCTGGATAAGGAGAAAGGAGAAGAGGTGCGTTAATGGCGTCTGTGGTGCAGCAGATGAGGTTATTGAGCATTCAAACTTCTGTGGCTCTACCTGGGTCACCGCTTAAGACCAACAAGGTATCCATGTCTAGAAGTGTCTCCTGCACCTCCTCCTTGTACGCGTCTGCTACAGCTTTACGGAATCTCAAACTCAAACAAACCCACAACAGATTTTGTTACTTAACCAGTGTTCCACCCCTCAATCCCAGGCGAACTGCACCGCGTATTGTTCAACCCATAGCTGGTGAGTTTTACTTTTGTTAGTTCAGTTTAGTTTAATTTGTGGATTGGAGAAATGTGTTTAAGATTTATATACCTTGTTTCCCCATTTACTGGTTATGTTTTGGTCTCTCACTGCGTTTTTGGATTTGGTTCATATGGCATTATATGCCAAAGGTCCTGCAAATAGACTCTTGTTTTTGTTTTGTCTTGTTAGGAAAACGATATTTGTACCAGTAGGTTTTGGCATGAACTCTCTTGGTTTTGATTTAAGCCATCAGTGTTGTTGGATGTTTTTTTTTTCCCTTTTTTGTTTTTTCCCATGCGTACTACACACGGAGAAATGAGGATTGGAATTTTCAGTTCCACAATCATTCACAGATTACTAGACAATGTTTTTGCCATTTCTTTTCACCAAAGGGTGTCCAATTCCATTTATGAAAACAAAGTCATTTGAAATTGAGTGGAAAACACTGCTAATACTAAACATAATTTAGCAGATGGTGGAAATTACAAGTTTAATGTTAAAATGAAAGTTTGAATGACCTCAGTTTTAAAAACTTTTCCTGTGTATTGTATAAAACAGTTATAAAACATAGAACCTAGAGATATTCTTATAATGCTAAAAAGAATTGCATTCTACACTAGCTGACTATTGCCTATGCTGGTATCGAATTCCTATCTTTTCTGTATTCTAGGCCTATCAGTTATCAATTTAATCTATATTCTTCTCTTATATGTACTAAATTTTATACCTACTAGAGCAAAAAAGTTTTGTGTTGAGCCCTTCAATAGATACTAGTAAGTTCTTTTCTGAAGGCATAGCCATATATAACATTGCCTTGTCAAGTTTTTGCACTTGAAATAAGTTTCTTCTATTTTGACATGATTATTCTTGAGGGCATGTAGTTATAAGCTACGTGCTGAGTAAAATCTTTGTGGGTACCTTCTGTTTGTTTGTTGCTTGCAAAAATTGGTACAATCATCTCTTATTGTAAGAATAAAACAGAGACAGAGTTGGTAGCAATCATCTCTTATTGCAAGAATAAAACAGAGAGAAACCATGTATAGAAGAACGTTTCCTACGACACAACATTAAGAAAGGAAACACTACATAATACATAGATACCATATTATTTCTAGGAGATTGATCCTATGTCTATTTTAGCTGGCATGTGGCTTATGAAGGTAAACTGTAGCAGGGTTTTGAAACCAACCAGTACAGGGATAAGAATACAACCCATTATTCCATGTTGTATTTAGAGGATCTACCAGGGGCTGTCAGTCGGCACATACCCAACACTGTTGTTTGTTTCTATCCTATAGTTTCTGCTCGCACTATAAACATCTTTACTTATGTTACTTGTCTATTACACCAGTACTGAAATGATATAAATTCAAGGATTATGGCCCAGTGTTGCACAACACTTTGTATAGCATGTAAATTGGGATTGTTAAGGTTATGTACTAGTGTAATAGGCAAGTATTAAGTACTGTATTTCAGCTTTCAACATCCATCAAATAACAATATTTAAGTTTTTCTTTATGAAGTTTATTAAATTACTATTTATAGTCTTTTAGATGTTTTTAAGTTTTTCTTTGTGAATTATGAATTGTTACGTGATTGATATACTGAGTTATTTTTATCCTTTGATGAATTACTGTTGTCACTCATTTAAATATAAATATTTGTGAATTGGATGAACATGATCATGGCGTGTTGTTATAAATGATGTCAAAAGGCCCCAATAGTCATGATAGAATTTTAAAGCTCTAAGTTAAAAATTATTGCCATGGAACATGGATATGGAGATTCATGAAATCAGGAGGAAGTCAAATTCCTAAAACAATAGTAAAGGTTAAGACCATTCCCTTGGGACACAGGTCCCAAGGATCCAGTAAAATGTTATTTTGCTAGAAAGTAGTCTAGTTGGGTGGTCAAACTTCATATGTATGTGAATAATGAATCTGGTTAGGATTCAACTTGAAAAATTGTGAAAAGTCATTTCAAAGATCCGTGTCAGATTCAGTTCAGTTAAAATTTAAATTCTTATAAATACTCAGAAACCTTTCAGATTACTGAGCACAAGAATATCATGGAAGCAGTAATATCTTCTTGTTGAGGTTGAATTTTCTTTTGTTCAACGGCAATTCATAATTTTCTTCTCTGAAACAAAAAATCCATTCATACGACCATTTTTGAAAGATCTGTATATGTTCAATTGAGGTTAATTACTTAAATTGTTTTGCAAAGGGTAACATAAATGATTTGTGGTAATATATTATCTCCTGGAATAGGCTTCTAACATGCAGAATTGCAAATATTTTGAAGACCTTTAAAACGAGATCAGCTTTTTACTTAACCTGTAAGTCACTATGTCATGTTTGTGAAACATTGGCTTCCTATGCTGTGATACTTCGAATGTATGTTGTGAATAAACAGCTAATGAAAGTATGACCTAGTATGTGAGAACTTTAAAGGATTTGATAATATTGTAGATATCACGCACATACTAATTTGTTTAGATAAATTAGTTATCTGCCTGTCGAGATGCATGTGCTTTTTTTCCTTGATTTCAAAAAAATACATTGAATAATAGATATCTTCTTGGAATTCCATGCCCTATAATAATAGACATTTTCGAAAGGAAACTTTTGTAAGTGGAATGCTTTTTTATGAATTATTGTTCATATGATGTTTTTAAAACATGATTCTGTTCAAAATTTTTAATCAGGTCGGGTATGCCCATTGACTGGAAAGAAGTCAAACAATGCAAACAAAGTGTCATTCTCTCAGAAAAAGACAAAGAAACTACAAAAGGTTAATTTACAAGCCAAAAAAATTTGGTGGGAAGCAGGAAAACGGATGGTGAAGTTAAGGATATCAACTAAGGCTCTACGGACAATAGCAAAGAAGGGATTGGATGCCATGGCTAAAGAGGCAGGTATCGATCTGAGGAAGCTTTGACATTAAGGGGGAAACTGATGCTGCATTTGACAGTTTGTTTTATATTCTTAAAAACTGTTTTGCCAACTTCACATCATGATGCCTGTAAATTTGCTTTTAAATGCTTAGCATTTTAGCATTATAGTTGTGACACAACTTCTAGATCGCCATTTGAATCTGAAAATTTTTGTTTGTACCTTATTAAAAAATTAAAAGAAAGAAGACTACTATTGAAACTCGTGGTAATTATAAAGATAATATGGTTGATCCCGAACGTATAAGTGCGAGCAAATGATTGTTATGTATTCTAAATTTCCAACATGTTGATCTTAGCTTTATTTGATTGGGATCTTGTTGCAAGTTCATTTATCTATCCTTTGGATGTAGACAGATGTAATAAAATATCAGTTTCAGTTTCATAATACTGTGGTTTACCAAAATCTTCTCATTACATACTTCTCCATAGATTATTTCTATTATATTGAAAAAGTTTCAAATTGATCAAATTGTACAATTTTTCTGGCACAATAATAAATTCAATTTTAGAAACTTTGAATAAACAGGTTATAAACACGAAGACATTGAACCAATTTGTACAACGAAAAAGCTGTGCGTCTTCCTACATGTACAAGTGGAAAAAAGTATGATAATGAAAACATTTATGGTACGTGTGCGGATTCTATTATAATAATCTCAAGCAGAAATGATATTTTTAAATAAGGGAATCGTAATATGTTAATATATTATTGAGCATTATCCGTAAGCGCAAGCACATCTTAAAAAATAATATTTATTTACATTAAAACAACATTTTAAAAAAATGCGGCGACATTCAGAAACTGCAATTTCAACCATAAGTAATGAGTTGATCGTGATGGAATTTTCTTTCACCAGAAAAATTATTTACTCTACCGGTCATCTTGACTGTATTTTGTCCAGTAAATACATTAAATGAATGGTACATTCTCCATGATAGGTCATACTTCAGTTTACCTACGGTTTAACAATGTATAGCAGAAAGACTAAATCTTTGATGAAAAGTCCCATTAAAAATCGCGCACAATTGCCAATATGCAGAGAATAAACCCTAAGTGGTGTATAAATTAATCAAAAAGTTTTGTTTGTACATGATTCAGATTCAATAACGTAGAAATGCAGGATGTCATTAAGAATTAAGAGTTAGTATAGACTATCTTGCTACCTTTGGACATATCCTAAAGCAGTAGAAAATTTTTCCGGAGGGGAAGATTCTTGTAAAACGTATGCAGCTTGAAAGCAATCCATAGCTTTTGCTATAAACCCTTCCTTCTTATATACTGTACCCAAGTTGCACCAGGCAACATGATTGTTCGGCTCCAACCTTAACGCTTCTGTTAAAAAGCTTCTAGCAGCAGGTAATGCCTGTTCTCCAAATTGCTGGAGAACTGATGAAATGCCAATCATGCTTGGAACGTGACCAGGATCAGCCGCTAAGGCATTTGAAAACGCTGACAAAGATTCTTTATAGCAACCCTGTGATTCGAATGATAAACCTAACAAAAAGAAAGCTTTGGTCCATCACTATTCATATTTAGTACTTCAAAATTTTAACATTGAAAAATCTACATCAAAGCATGCACACCTTGGCACCCTACAGTTATTCTAAATCTAAGTTGTCTACCGCAGAAGTTATTTCTTTAACATAGGTGCCATAACAAATAGGGAAACTGTACTTTGTTTAACGAGGAAAAGAAAAACTAATATGTGAAATTTTTCTAAAAATGATAGCTTGGATGTCGGTAAAGTAACCCAACCTCTTGCATGCCATTCAGTGCATGAATGCTCTTTAAAATTCTTAGCTTTGTCCAAACAAACATTTCCATCCTCAAACCTTCCTAGCATTATATAAAGATAAGACAAATCTTGCCATGCCTCATGCTCTAGACCTCTGTCCTCACCAACCTGTGATTTCAGAAAACCATTCAGAAAGGAAAATTATTTGTTCTATATCATATAACATTGTAAAACACTGAAAAAATTGAAAAAAAAATCATCATAGGCATCCAAACTCCTGCAGTATGATGTATATAAAGAGATAATCACTCAAGGGCTCAATGCTCATCTCATTAAGACACGGTTCTGAGAGAGTCCATTAAGACACGGTTCTGAGAGAGTCCGTGGATGAAAGTATAACCTTTTTCAAGTAACTACCCCAGACAAGCAATATAATAAATATAATGTATATCATCTGAAATAAATCACTACCTTGTATTTGCCACTCCCTGTCCGTGAAGTCTTCCTTTGAGCTTGAACTAGAGCTAGAAGAACCTTATATGTCTCAATGGCTTGAATGGATTTTCCCTGTGCCATCTGCACTTTTGCTTTTAAACGCAATAAATCTCCTTGTTCCCACTTGCCCGTCTCATCCAATGCAGCTTCAATAATGGTCTCTGCATCGTTAAAATTCTTCTGGGCAGCTAATATAAGAGCCAGAAATTTCCAACCTTTCAATGAACATCCAGCAGTCACTTCCAAGTACTTGTATGCAAATTCACGGGATGTTTTAAAATTTCGTTGCTCAGCATATTCAATGCCCATTCGAAATATCACTTCCGGATCCTTGAATTCCCTCTGTAACGCAACTTCAAAAGCAGCAATGGCATCATCTTGCAGTTTCTCTCTCTCTGAGTCCCATACAGAGGATCTGGCTTTCTTCCCCAGACAAATGCCAAGCAAGCTACTAGCCACACCAGTTAAATGCTCAAAGTTGCCTTTGCAATTTTCAACTGATGCATTTGCAAATTGCACACCTTCATCAAAACACACTAAACTTTCTGAACACAATTTTGCTGCCAACAGACCTGCATAGACGTCATCTGGATTCTCAGAAGCATTTAATATTTTCTTTAAAAGGTTTAATGCAGCCTCGTTTTCACCTGCAGCACTGTAAGAAAGAGCAAGAGAATACCATCTGTCTGTTCTTTTATAAATCCCAGGCAGTATTTGTTCCAAAACTGCTGCTAAAGACCCATAATTTCCAGAGATGGACAATGCAAAAGTTAGATGTTCCATTATAGTAGGATCCCATGGTAACTTTTTCGATTCATGTTTTCTCAATATGATCATCAGTAGTAGTATTGCTTCCTCTATATTATTTCTTGGAACATATGCATCTTCAGTTTGAAGGCCAAGGCTAGGAGGCGGTGCATCTACACCGCCATAGAGCAAACAAATGGCAAAATCTTTTTGAATTCGGGCCAGACGTTCCACATCCGGAATCCAAGGACTAGTCACTGCCCTTCTATAAGAAAGTATGGCCTCATGGAAGTCTCCTGCATATTTCCACAGTTCTGGGAGTAATTCTAATGTATTACTCATAATTTCAGGTAGCTTAGAGTCACTGCCAAAAGATTCTGGAATGCCATTTGGTAGGGCAGATTCAACTGTCCCTAACAGAAGCTTGCATTGATGAGCAGCATCTGTAGTAAAAACAAAAATTGTGTTTTTAAATATTTGAGTGTGCTCTCAGGAAAATTAGGAAACTAAATTTATGGTTGATGAAGTCTTTCAAGTCTACATTAGCTTGGTGATTACACACATTGTCAGGCCTTTGTGAGGAGTCCTCGAATGTTAGCAAAGAATCTCTTTAATTCAATTAAGAAGAATATCTTGTATAGCATAAAGGAGGAAATTCTCCCTAGAAACATTTTTAAAAAGGAATTTACTATTGAGTTTTTTGTGTTAGATGTCTGAAGGTTTTGCTAATTTGAATGAACTGTGATTTTAATCCTATTAAAAATCAAATAGACACATGCCTAGAATAATTTTTTAACCATCATTTTAGAAAGCTTGTTCATTGATTGTAATTTTACACTAACGTCTGTGATCTCCTGAAAAGATTTAATTCAAAACACAGGAATTTCTATTTACCTGACATCAATGCTGTGTGAATCACGGCAACTATTGGACTTTGAGTTTATGATAATGTATGAGGAAGAAGAGTTCTGCTTTGGATGCTGTGTTTCTATCTCAACTGAACTACTGAATAGTGCTATGCACTGATTTTGACGGATAGTTCACTCTACCTCTGGGGTTCACCGCATAAAATTTAGTATCTAATTTTTCTTTTTACACATTATTATTAGTACTCTCTATAATTGTGTTACTCTCTATAATTGTGTTGAACTGTTTAGTTATAAACAGTAAAAACATGGAGATTTTCTAGATTTTTATAATTTCGTAACTTCTAGAATCAAACGATTCTGATAGGGCCACGTGTGAAATCACCGATCATTTAGAGAACGATTCCAATCCAATAGTTAAGCTTAAAACAAGAAGGCATAGAACAAGAAGTGACAGCACCTTATTATCCACAACATAAACAATAAAAGGCTAAAGGAAATGGTAAGATGAATGCTAACCCATGCTTACATGCACTCGCAGTGGTGCGTCAGGCAGTACTCATAGCAGCATAAATTGTTAATTGCTATCCAATAAAACTAACTTCAGGTCCATAGGATGATGGGAAAGGGAAGATCCCATGCTTTGAGCACTTCCATGTCTTAGTAGGGTGTTTTGTACTAAAATATTCTATTAAAAAGGCATAAGAAGTAATGTTCTTAATGTATTCAAATAAATTCAAAAGGCTACAGGATATTGGGTCTGCAAGTGCCAAGCTTAGTAACTTTCCAAAACACTGTATGTGATAAAGTATATTGGAAAGAGATGATGAACACACTTAACATATAGTGTTACATTGTAAATTTTGATCTATGGATGGATATGAACAACGGACAAAACAGAAATGGGAAGGACACATAGAATAAGAATTCAAAGAATTCTCAGAAAATATCAGAAGACGTTCAGATACAAATTCAATCACTACACACAGTGATGTAAAACGAAGTTGCTCTAAGAAAACATACAAGGCCCAATTATGATGCGCCATTTCCATCAAATCTAGGTTAAAGAATTAATGTGCTTAAGTGCAATACCAAATTATTCTAACAATTATGAAAGAAACACTATCAAAACCTCAGTGGAAGAAGACAATGGTTACAGAGTATTACCCAATAAAGAAGCACAGGGTATAGGCTATCCTAACAACAGCTTGGGATATAAAAATAATGATACGCTATTGGGTCTATACAACCAAGTTATGAAAGGACAATAGTTTGGATAAATATAGGGCATGATCAGTAGCAAAATAATTTTCTCAGGGTATTGGGATAAACTCTAGGGATACGTTTGCTTCCATGGTAAGGTTTTCACCCTTACTAATTACTATTAGCCTAGTAGCAAAAGGCAATTCAAGTCTCTTCCAAGTAACATTAAATCAATATTACTTTACTTTGCAGACAACTTACAGAAGAGATATATAGAACCTTGACAAGGATATTTGAAAGAAAAAGGACATTATTAGAAACTTAAAAAATCACTCATCATAATCATGGTGTCTTTATCCCATTAACATGAGCAGACCCATTAAGATGGGTAAATGATTTTGACAAGCATTTTCGATAGTCGGCTGTCTACTTGATGCCATGGCCTAAACTTATATTTTTACCACACACCAAAGTTGACATGTCTCTAAGCACACTCCTTTGGGACTCAACCTATAACTTGCAAAACACAAGCTACATGCTATAACCAAGTAAGCTATGCCTATTAAATAAGCTTGAAAATTTGTTATATATATTAAAACATGCCTCAAGAACTTAATACTTAAAGCTGTACAATTTTTGAGATTCTATGCAATGAAGATATCAATTAAAGATATTACCTTGTATTTCCTCTATAGCAAGACATAAAATTCAAGTTTTTTTTAGCATTTCATGTTAGATGATATTCTTGTTATTAAACACAATGTTCCTGTGATTAACAAAGTCTATGAATGATTTAAATAAGGCATGGAAGATCAGCATCTTGGTCTGGCACATCTATTGCTGGGGGATAGAAATCTGGCGAACTCCCCTTCCGACCTATGTCAGCAAACTTATATGGGTGATTCATTAAAATAATACAAAATATTATCAGCCAAAGTTCCATCCATACCTTTGAGTCTTATGTTTAAAACATTAGCCAAATCACCAAAAAATGATTCTACATAATACTGAATAATTATTGGAACCTTAACTTATTTAACAAATACACAACTTGATTCAATTTGTTAGTGACTTGATAGGTGGCTCAAGTGGTTAGCTCATTGTCTTGTTGAGCAAAAGGTTGACAGCTCAAGTCACAACCGATGACAAGACAAAAGGCTGACAGCTTGAGTCACAACTGATGCATCATCGTAAAAAGCAGAACAAAGTCTATATGAAGGCAATTTTTAGATTACTCAGGAACACATTTCCTTGTTGGTTTAAGATTTCTGTACAAAAAGACAATGTGAATGACTCAAACATAGCGATGCTAACTGAGAAAGTGATCCTCAAACCTATAGGTCCTGGTCAAGCAGAACAAAGTCTATATGAAGGCTATTTTTAGATTACTCAATAACACATTCCCTTGTTGGTTTAAGATTTCTGTACAAAAAGACAATGTGAATTACTCAAACATAGCAATGCTAACTGAGAAAGTGATCCTCAAACCTATAGGTCCTGGTTTGGTTATCTTATTCTCCTGGGGACTCGTCAGTTTCTTGGATAAGTATTAAACAACATACAGTGGCATTATCCTCAATGAAGGTTGGGTATCATGCGTTGTAGAAGACACTTTAAAAACAAAATAAACTGAGATGACTTATGCAACTATTTCCAGATCTAGGAATGGATATTTCATAATGATAAATGGAAAACAACCGTGGAAGAGTTTATTAATGTTTCATATCACAATGATACTTGGTAGAGATCCCATGTAGAAAGAAAGTTCTTTTTATAAGTCACACAATGGTTTTTTAAAGAAACAGCAAGTACAGTCGATCCTATGCAATATAAAGCTACAGGTGTGATAGAAAGCTATAAACAGCAAGTACAGTTGACAGCCAAGAGAACTTGATTGTTGAATTGACAAAAAAAATTCATATAAAGTATCATTTGATGTGCATGAAACAACTTAACTTGGCTACAACATGACTTTAGTGTTCAGAAGCAACACATCTCTTCACTACCCTTAGAGTTCTTACCATGTAAAATTTTGCATCTGTTCTTTTGCAAATTATTAATTTCTGTTTCCTATCACTATTTTATTACATCTATTTATTGAGTTCATACAAAATTTGAAGAAAATGTGTTGATTGATTAAGACTTGTAAGCTGAACAATCTGTGCTCCAAATCATATTGTTCGCTATCAATGGGTTCAGCATGTTGGGGTACTTCTCCAACAAGGTGCCTCTACTTGTTTACATTACCTAATTGTAATATCAATTTTAACCACACTATATCACACAAAATTTCTGCCCTAAAGAACAACAACACTATTTTCAAATTCATGAAAGTTGGAGTTTAGAATATATACATTTCCTCCAGGCCTTCATATTACAAGAATATTCTTACGAAGTGCTAGGAGATGGAACTAACTCTGTGAAGCCTCAGAAGCATTTTAACCTTAGGCATACAGCATTTGGATTATACGGGATTATACATATAAGGCTTACGTTAGAATTCTAGGATAGAGCTATTTGTGGGCATAAGATCAGTGTTTCATGATCACCCTCAACAATGCCACAGCCAACGAGTGATGCATCAAGGTGCATACAAGTGAAGCAACACATTTCAAAACCAAAAGTCCAACGAATACACATCTGTTTTCAAGAATCTTCTTAATAGCAGTACGGAAGTGTGTACAGGTTAGGAAGGTGATATCCCATCCTTCAAATTAGCCCTCAATTACTCTTGGATGTTCTAGGATATGTTTGAAACTCCCCAAGTCCCTTTCAAATGTGAGCACGCTCTAAGGTGAATATGTTGAATTTTATTACAGGAAAATATGTGGCTTTCTTTGGATAGGAAAGTTCACTTTATCTAGGGTAAATGAAAGAGTCTTAATGATGCTCTAGAGACATACAGGATTGCGCTCCAATGGTAAATTGTCCAACTGCTGAGTGATACAATTCAATGAACAGTCATTTGAAGTGATGGTAAAGTGCTCATTTCTCAAGTCAGAAGATGTGGGTTCAAGCCTATGGACAGCCATTCGAGGAAGTTAGGCTTTTGCTCATCCACCAACCCTTTCAAGACCCTACCTTGGCAGGATAAGCATTGAGCCTGTGGGTGATGCTCCTTATAGTATAATAAACTAGAATATCTGTTGTAATCATGCACCTGGCTATAATAGATCCAAGATTTCCTTTTATTCAAAAAAGAAAAAGGAAAAGGGTTTTTTTTTTTAAAAAAAAAGGAACCTAGAAAATATGAAGACAGACATTTAGAAGAAAAGGCACCAATGTGAGACTTAACACTTAAGGCACTGGTGGTTGTTTGTAATGGAACACAACTCTAGTTTTTACATTCTCTTGGCACGTCCATTCAGCCTCTATCAGAATGATGTCCAATTTCTGACCACTGACAAATATTATTTACCCTAGCTATTGTGCAAGATAAGTACCTCCTAATTCCCCAATCAATGAATCAATACCAACAAACGTGATGCTAATAATACTTCATTAAAGACTTCTCTATTTGAAGAAATTTAAAAAGATAGTTTTTTCAGTGGATATAAGTAAGTTCCACAGGTCAAATAGTTGGACAATTTTGTTTTCTCAAAAATATGAACATATTCTTGGTGACAGTCTTTATGCCATCAATGACCCTGAAGGAGGCAATTATTAGCAACAGTTTCTAAAAGAATGAAACTCCATCATTATAGTCCTCCACCAAGGATGACGGTCATGGCTTCATGCAGGTAAACTGAGATATTTCATTCTTATTGTATTAGCTTGCTTACATTCTTCTTACACTTGTTCTCTTCGTGTCTTCTTTTGGGTCAGTTTGATGAACAATTTTGTCTGATAGTATTATTCTGGGATTGTTTTCTAGATAAATTAGTATCAGCACTATACAGATTGCAATTGCAGCAACAATATCAACTAACTGAAAATAAGGGAAGTAAGGTAACATACAGTAAATGTCATTTGAACACTTTCCTCACTTATAATATACTTTTCCAGTTTTTATAACCTTTATTGTAAGCAAATTTATTCTTTAGAGACTCTCAACCCCTCTCAGTGAGTGATGAAAGTGGCAGATGCCAAAAATGATCTTACCAGTATTATACTACTATTAACATAGAAAGTAAATCTATATGGACTGTTTAATACACATACCAGACATTGATTACCTTTAGCTTGTCCAAGTGCCTGCAATGATTTTGCTTTAAGAAATATAGCCTCAAGCAATACACTGACTGTACTTAATGTTGTAGCACGGCTACTAGCACTGCGTGATCGTCCTTTCTTGCGATGTGGCTTTTCAGAAAGAACTTGCTTTATCTTTAATGAAATTGAACTTATATCTATTCCTTCAAAGACATGAAGAGCTGATTCTATGTTTCCTTGCTGATACTCATACCGTCCCAACAATGCCCTTGCTTCCTGCAATCAAGATTACGCAGTCGCAAATTTTTGCACCAATACTAAATAGGTAAAGAACAGCTAAAATTGACATAGTAAAGGTAAAATCTACTATTGTTGAAGTAGAGTAATCGGGCACTGCAATACAAATTTTGACATATAATAAAATCATATTAATTTATTTATTCTGGTTTTTTCTTGTGAGGATTAAGTAACCACATACAGACTTTTCAAACAAAAAGCTTCTGGTGAATGCAGGAAATTGCAATCTGAAGATAAAAATAAAATTACGTTCCGAAATATAACAAAAATGCAATCTATGTAACTGATTTAATATAACACTTAATAAAGATCCATTGATACACCTGGGCTATCACTATTACATTTACCTTACAGGTCTTCACAGTGAAGTGATAAATTACTAGAAAAGCTTTTAATTTATAAATTGCAACCCACAAAAGAAGCAACAATGTACTATTATCCAAGGCTAAAGCTCGCCAAAGGCAAGCTTCTAGTTAAAAAAAGACATGGTACTGATAGTTTTCAAACAGTGATGTAAGTTTTGGTTAAATATCCATGCTCTAATTCAATTAATCATTCCCTAAAATTGCTATATTTTTAATAATCATGCAAACGTAATTTTAAAAAGAAAAAAAGACAATGAGAAACTGTATATAACCAGAGTAATCAAAGCTTAAACGGATTCAGAGACAACTGATTATGCAAAAATAAAAACCTCATTGTTCAAGGACATAGCTTCACGGAGGGATGACTCAGCCTCTTCAATGCCACCAGCACTACTAAGCACAGACTCCCCATCTCCAGTCATGGAGGAAAGGGCACTGGTAGAGAAGTCTCTAGAAGCTTTGGACTCTGGAGACATTGTTAACCCGTCAAATTTGAACTGTTCTTTAGAACAACTACATAACAACATTGCTTGCATCCCTAACTCAATACCCTCTCCTTGATGAAGCGGCCTGCATAGATGATTGAATCATTCACCTATGAAGAACAAGCTAATAATTTAATCATATATACAAAATAAAAAAACCCTGTAGATTCTGAAATCATGCCTGTAAAATGAAAACAACTGCAAGATGCAAGTTGAACATAATTGGTATCTTTTGATATCATATTATGGGCTGAATACTGTCATAACATAATTCATGAAAAATTTACCGTAATATCCTTCCCAGTGCCCAAATGAGCTGGTTCTATTAAGGTTATCTGAGGTAAACAGACCTAATGGCATAAAATCATTTGAATCCCCTGTACTGCTAGTGAGAGTAAATGTACCCAACAAAAAACTATCCAGCAACAAACTAGTTTAGGATCTCTGGTACGTTGACCAATAAAAACTATCTCTAACCCAAACTAATTTTGCATGATTGAGATTTAATTCTAAGCTTGTGATAATCCCAACAGCCAGTTTAGATGTTCATGCTCTGAATCTTATTGAACCACCTTGAGAACATAACAAGATCCAATATCCAAATTCAGATCTTTAATCAATGCCCTGAATATTACGTACTGGACAATCAATGAACCGAATGCGACGATGCGAATAGACCCATCATTTCAGAAATTCTGAAATCATCCCAGATTCACACTCACCATTTCTGCTGCTGCTCCTGCTGCAAGTTGATCCCAATTCTCACATAAGACGAAAACAGAAACCCACGCGCTTCTGACCTGAAATCATAGGCCTATGATGTGTCCAAACGTTGGAGTGAAGGCCAAATTCAGATCGAATCCCGAGGGGGAACCTGCCCGGCAGCCCCTTCAACTTCAACTTCTGCTGCAATTTCCTTATAAATATTCTTCCCTTGGAGAAAGAATCCGATGTGGATGTAATACTAGTCTATGCAATGTCATGGGTTTGTCTTGTTGCAGCAGAAGATGATGAACGATGCCCCTGCGTCTTTGTCGGGTTCCGTATCTGTGATTCTATCGTGAGCTTTGTCTGGTTCTGTCTCTTTCTTTTAAGTTTTTGCTATTTAGGGGCACTCTGATCCAAACCAAAATCTTGCAAAATGAAAAGGGTAATTACAGGAGGAGAATTTATGCAAATGTAAAGCAAACTGGATGATGATGAGGATGATGATGCTACAGATCAGACCAAGAGAGAGAGAGATTAAAGATTTGAACTGCAAGGATGATCTGGTATGGCATGCAAGGCTCAGGGAATCAGGAATCTGCATATGCATGCAACTACTACTGCAGTACAGTGCAAAATATATCCATCCATATCAATAGGACTTGAAGAACCATCACAATCAATTGCGGTTGATTGATTGTATTTGCCTCCTGTTTGAACAGTTTCGATATGATGCTTTCTTTCATGTGTCATGGCATGTTCCACACATTAAAAATCTTCTTCTTGTGGTTAAGCTAGAACTAACCAATTTTTTAAAGGGTTTGTCTGTTATATTTCCTGCAACCCACATGGATGCCATGCTTTGAATGTTTGTTGGCACATGTATACCATTCTTTGAATGTTCGTTGGCTCCTGTAAATGAATCAAAATGGTCCAATGGCAACAAGAACAATCCCACGAGACCTGTCTCCGCAATTTAATTTTGTCTGGGTACAGTAACATGAAAATATTGCTTAATCGGTGCCGGTACCCTCATGTTGCATCATTATGGTAAGGCCTGTATTTTATAATCAGGCTTTCTTAACCTAGTTTAATTGGTTTAACTAGTTAGTTTATTCATGCATCTTTGTGGTGGTGTTGTATGTTATATTTTGGCTTTCGACATCGTGATAGGTGGCTAGTAGTTAGCTCATTATGTAAGGTTGTTAGTAGTTAGCTCATTATTTAAGGTTGTTATTATATTCTTTTATAATTTTTTTAATGTATTAATGTTGGCTATATTTCTTAGGATGTACTCATAGTTAAATTATTTTTGATTCCAAACAACCTTCCTTCCTCTCTATAATCCAACCTTCATAGGGATTGATAAATGGTTCAAGTAGCTACCTCATTGTCTTCTTTGGCAATAGATTACCCATTTGGGTTACACTTGAGGCATCATTATAGTTTGTAAGAAGCAAAAAACTCCTACAACCCAAGAAAGGATGGACAACATATTCTATTGTAGTGTTGTGCAATAACCTTTGTTGATTCTAACCCATGTTTCTTTGAAAATGTTAGGGTATTATACCCTAAAAATATAAAGCAAATTGAACTCTCTCCCATCTTCTTTGACATTTTAAAAACGTAAAAAATTTCCAATTGATCCTATTAGCTCAATGGTAATACTAGCCTTTCTAAAAACAAAAGGAAATTCTAACTTTTTAAAACCATAATTATTCTTTTATTCTTTTCCTCTAAGCTTCTTTGATTTTAATTTTGTCTTTTTGTGTTTTTTTTAGACTAGAGGGTAGAGTGGGGGGTTTAGATTATAATTTTTTCATTTTGCCTTTATTGTTTAGTTTTTGATTTTGATCTTAGTTTACAATTGTTTTTTAACTTCATTTATATTCTCTATGTTTTTTAAGTTTTTTATTTCTTTTATAAAATTTGTTTCTTTTGTTTTACATTTTGGTTTTTCTTGGGTTTTCTTTCTCTAATTGGTTGTCTTAGTATCTCAGAGGTTGCAAGCATCAAATCAAGCACCTACCAAACATTGGGTAAGTCTACCTTTGACTTTTGATGTTAGATTGAAAGGCATAGTTGTTTTACTATTTTTTTAAAAAGAAAAGTCATGTCAACTATATTAATAAATGGGAAGAAAAATTTATTACAAAAGAATTAAACCAGAAGAGGTAACTAGGCATGTTAAACAAAAGCACCTAGGATAGGGTAAATATAAAACTATTACATAGAAGATTAGGCCCATAAGAAACAACCAAAATAGACAAATAAAACAAAATATTCTTTAATATATTTTTGGATCAAGTATTACCAACTAACTTTGATATGCAGACAAAATAATATAAGAAGGCTTTGTATGAATTATTTACTATATACTTATTGGTATTAGAGTAATATATTGAAGATGTATTCAAGTTAAGTGATTTTTAGGATCACACCCCAAAATAAGTTAAGTGAGTTGTTGAAGAGCAAAATTCCATAAAGGAACTCTTGAAACTCGTCTGATATATCCAACTATTTTAATATACTTTAAAAATATTCATATTGATATTTTTTCTCATGAGAGTCTTGGAATTTGAAATTTAGCATTGGTCACAACAATCAAACCCACAATTTGAAGCTTCTAAATCAAGAGTCTAGGCAAATACCTCATTATTAAAAAAATCTATTTTGAACAAATGTAGCTTACTTAGAAAATATGTTTTTAATCAATGACAGGTGGCTTAAGTGGTTAGCTCATTGTCTTATTAGGCAAGAGGTTGCCAAGTTAAGTCACAATTCAAACATCATTATGTTTCTCTATAATTCCTCTAAATTATCATATTGGCCATATGTCTTGGGATATACTTACAAGGAGAAGTAATCCAAGTATTTCAAGAAAAGAATAACTTAGACATTAAAGGTACAAATCTAAATGTCTCTCTATTCATACTAATTTAAGAGAATAATGAGGATAAGATTGCTAGAATTTTGATAAGTATTTTAATAGTCCTTTATATTGACATTCCTATTTTCAAGGGTATTGATGGTACAAATTTATTTTTAACTTGGTTAATGGTTATTTTTAACTTGGTTAAGCAAATTACTAATGAATCTAAGATTTATATTATTGAGAGTAAGTTTGAAGGTTTAGAAGCTAAATGGTGGGATAGAGAATGCATCAAATATTTTGAAGAATATAGTAGATCTATTTAAAGATGACCACTTATGGAATTCATGTTGAAGTAGAAATTTTAGAAGTTCTCAATTTATCATAAAGCTATCAAGAAACTCAAATTTCTCAAATAAGGAAAAAAGAGAGGTTAAATATTTTTACATTGAGTTTTGTAATGCTTTGAGTAAAAATAATGTTAATTACCCTAAATGTGAGTAAGCTTCTAATTTTGTTCATGGTCTCAAAATGAAATACTAGCAAGAGTTGGCATTTTAAGTTTAAAACTCTTAATGAAGTAAGTAATGTTAATTAGCCTAAATATGGGCAAGCTTCTAATTTTTTTCATGGTGTAAGAATGAAATACCAGCAAGAGTTGGCATTTTAAGTTTAAAACTCTTGATGAAGCTTATGATCTTGCCATGAAAAATGAAATAAAACAAAGTAAGTTTAGTTTTAAAAAAAGGATCAAAGAAAAAGAAATGATAAGGACTCAAAAAATGAAGGAAGCAAGCTAAAGAGAAAGTTGAAGATGATCAAAGAAAAAAAAAACAAAGAGGCTACATCATCTCCAAGAACAAAAAGGAGGGATTGACCTCTAAGGCAATGAAGATATTAGGGTAAGAACCATTGTTATAACTGTGGTGAAATTGACCATATGCAACAAAAATATGATAAGCTAAAGAATAATTCATTCAAGAGGAAAGAAGTTGATGAATCATTAGTTGGTTGGGATATTGCTGATGCTATATCGCATCTATTTGACAAAAAATCAATTTTTATCCACCAACGATATTGTAACTACAATATCGTATCTACAATGTTGTATATTCAATATCGTAGCACTAGCTACGTCATTGTAGATTTGATATCACTGGATGTATATAGCCTATAAATACAACACTTGGGCACATAGATCCAAGGAACTTTCATTCCATCCTTAGGTAAACTCTTTCAATTTGTTTTTGTAGTTTTAGTGATAAAGTGAATGGCTGCAATGTGGTGTTGAACAGTTGTATGGAATCTTTATTCAAGTGAAGTATACTTGGGCACAGTTCATGTCCAGAAATCAAGATCAAGATTGCTCTTCATCATTGCAGCATTCACTTAGTTTTATTATTTTACTTAGCATAGTTTTTGTTGTTTTCTTCATTTAATCATTTACATTTTTGAGTACTTTAATTTCTTGTTCATTATTAAAGTGGAATGAGTACGACTGGTTTTAAGCGTCTAAGTGTAATCATTTAGTAATCTTAGTAGTGTTATTGCTTGGTTTGCCTAGTAGCATAATGCTTGGTGATGAGCGACGAGGTACCCCCACTACGCCCAACAATACGAATCACAAGCATTCACACACGATCTGGTTGAATTCTGTGGATGGGACTAGTTATGGCATCTAGATTGTTATGCCTTGATCGTAGTTCACTGCCTTTCCACTTGGACTAGTGGTAGCTTTGTCACGTATGGTTTAGTCCAAAGTGAGATATATGATTCTTAATGTTGTTTTAGCCTTAGAATACAACGAATGACAATAAAGAAATCAATTATTTAACTAATTAGCAACAAAAACTAAAGTCTAAACTAGCCTACGAGCAATGAGTGACCATGCCCAACTTGTCATACACTTCCTAAACCCACATATCCACTACTAGGATTACCAAGCATTATGCTAATAGAAAAACCAAGCAATGGCACTACTGGGATTACCAAGCGAATATGTATTTATGCTCAAAACAAGTCGTGCTCATTCCACCAATTCATTAACATGCATGGAAATGTAAATATTAACAAAGTACATGAAACGTAAATTGCATGGAAAGTAAATTTAATCTAAGTCAAAGTGCTACAATGAATAAGAATCAATCTTGATCTTATTGTCATTCATGGAATGTGTCTAGGTACATTGCCACTTGAATAAGACATTGTACAACTGACTTAGATTCACATTATGGGCACTCACTGACTGTTCTCTAAGACAACGAAATAAAACTACAAGAGTTTGGCTACTCTATTGGCAAAAGAATGCTGATGAGACGCGACATGCACTGTGCCGCGATATCGCGTCTTTCCCTGCGATATCGCGTACACGATATCGTGGTCCGCTGCCATATCTATAAATAAGAGGCGGCACTCCCCTTATTTCCCAATCCTGGCTAGAAGTAGCGAAGCTCTGGCAGATTGATCACTCCAGAGTTAGAATTTTTCCCATGTGCCCGCAGTAGGAGTCCTAGAGTGAACGGCTCTTTATTCGAGCAGCTTGTAACCTGAACCCAAGTTGTGTACGGCAATAAAGACGAACTTGATTGGATAAACCTTGCAGCACGTGGTTTTGTTGTTGTTTATTTACTGCTTTCCTAGTGCGCACAAGTA